>SZWC01004715.1:50145-61764 GCA_023375785.1 Penium margaritaceum | reverse complement strand
ATATATATATAGATATAGATATAGATATAGATATAGGTATAGGTATAGGTATAGGTATAGGTATAGGTATAGGTATAGGTATAGGTATAGGTATAGGTATAGGTATAGGTATAGGTATAGGTATAGGTATAGGTATAGGTATAGGCATAGGTATAATATCAAGAAAGAATTATTATATGTGTCTTTGGTGTATCCCTTATGATTAAATAGTTTCTCAGAAGTATTGAATGTTCATTGTAACACAGAAATGAAACTGATATTTTTTATATTCAACCATGGAGTTTGTCTGGTTCTATGGATTTGGGACTTTGGTTGTAGTGTCTTTGGTCTTTGGGCGGCTGGTAATTTCTTAGTCATTCTTTCGGCCTGAACGTGTTCACCCCGAAATACCAGATCACGCGAATGGGGAGAGAGAGGAAAACGTCGGATGGGAGGAGGGATCAACCGAGATCTGTGAGATGGACAGGTCTACACGGAATGATTGAAAATTCCGAGTTATGTTCTTACAAACCTGGGCAGGGTTTGAGCTATGAATCTCCACAAACGCCTCCGATTGTGCGTCAGGGTTTGCGGAACGACGCTTGCTTCTGGCAAACGTCAGCGCACGTGGATTTCTCGGCGTTTTACTGGATGTGAAAAAATGGTGCGTACCGAGCTGGTACGTTATTTCCCGACAACGCTCCCTCACAGAAAAAAACCTCGGAGCATCGTCGGAGCGTCGTCGGGGCGTCGTCGGCCACATGTGGGGGCGTCGTCGGGTGAGTCGCGTACCATTTTAGTACGTCTTTTCAATGGTATAAAAATTCCAATCATTCTACATTAAGCTCGATCAAAACAAAAAGCAATTAGGTCCACGATGAAAAGCTGATAGTTTAACATCCCCATTCCACAGGAGGCCCCCTATTGATGTCACATGGGGATTTAAGGCATTTGTTAAGGTTCATACCTTTGACAAAAAAAAAAGAAAACGGTGTGAAAACATAAAGCAAACTTTGTTCTACAATTAAGAATGAGCATTGAATTTAGAGAAAATTTGCTTACAAATGAATTATTTTAAGCTGAGAGGTAGACATTTGATGGCAAATGATGCCATTACTTGTGGGGTTTTGGAGAATCAAGGGCTTCCTTATCAGGTTGAGGTTTCCCTTTTTAGAAGTGCGTGTATTCTCTGTACATTGTAAAAATACAAGATGGTCCTTTTTCATCATCCACATTTAAGAAATCGTTTCTTCTTTGTCACATTTGGTTTTGAAATAGGTTATACCAAGCAGAAGCATGCATCCGTTGAAAACAAAAACACATTTACATGCATGTGTGCTCACCCACTCACACAAAATGGCCATTAATGAAACCTACATTGATACATTCCCATCCCCCATGATGTATGAAGGGATCAATGATGGAATTTGTACCACTTTCAACCGCGTGTTGTGTTAGTCAAAATGTCAACTGAAACAATCCATTAAGATGATATTGTTCTATACTTAAATTCTCCATTTGATCATTCACTTGTGTACAAAACCCATTTGGTTTGATAAACATGGTCATCAAAATGAAGATAATACATGGATATATCCACTACGTCCTATTAGATGTGAGGGCAACATCCATGTTCTCGTTATCTGGTTGGTTTGAGTTGGTTATAAGGTAACAAATTTGCGGTCATCCATACTATATTGTTCATGATTTATTCGAATCATAACATATTGAACACAAAATTGGATTTTAAAATTTCTCATTGTGAGATTTAACGTAATGAGGCATATCCTAAAATTTCAATGCCATAAGAAACAATGGTGATGATGAATTATTTAAAATAAATGTTAGATTGAATGTTTTTATCTTATTAAACTCATTGAGGTCTTAAAATCTACACCTATTATAAAAATAACGGGGTTTCCTCCACGTAGTTGGCATTTAACAACTTTTTCACCTCTTTTTGGTGACTTTCCACTCCGTGGAATGCTCCATACCGCTCTCGAAAGGAAACTTATCTGGTCTTAAATGGATCATATGGAGGAAGGTTCACGTCCTGATGATAAGGATATTTATGAACTAAAACCTTAAATCAAAACAAAAACTTAGACGATGAACCTTGTAAAATTCAAGGTATCCTTATTATGTTATGATCATAATCAAATTCAAACCCAAAACTAATTGACATGTAGATTTGAATGAAGAAAATAGGCTACAAGTAATTTGTTGAATTTGATTTTTCAAAGGATATGCATGGAACTCGATTAATGTTTTTGAAAAATTACTAAGCAATTAAGATTCGTGCATAGTAAGATCTCTTGAAGAGAGTACATAAAGAATTTGTCGTATGATAAAAAACCACACAATAATGTTAATATTTTGTTTTTCAAGAATGTAAGGTCAATTTGACAAACCTGAAATGTTGTAAAACATTCTCTATGATTTCATTTAAGCTTTGAAGGAGGTAGGGCTACCAAAAAGATAAACATTTGGCACTTCAATTGTTTAGCCTTTTTTAATACTTCTTTGTATTTTCTACTTATCCATAATTTGCTTTTCTGAATGGCACCATATAATTGTCATAAGAACAACTCATGGAAACTTTATGTTTTTTGCCAGTGTTGGTGCGAAACATAATGGGACAACGTTATGGAGATGTTTAAGGAGATTAACATGGTAGCTGCCTCTTTTTCCATGGTTTACATGCACATATTATGGAATTGAATTGATTATTTGTTATTAACTCTGTGATTCAAAACACTTGATTAAGATACAAGGAATATAGCTAATGTAAATATGTTTTTTTTACCAAACTGAAAACTGTTCTTCAAACTACAATTATAGATAATGACAAAAATAACTTTTCCAAGAAATAATGATGTCATTTATAAACAAACTAGTTGAACTACACAAGATTCTGACGTAAGAACCTTGTTTTATCACAAAATACAAATCAACCTTTCTAATTGAACTTTGTCCACCCGTCCTCATAATTAGTGACATGACTTGAGTTGGAGGGTCACTTAGGTTCAACAATGGTTGTAGTAATAAATAAGGATAGCACACCAACATCTGACATGAAAGACAAAAGATAAAAATTTACATTGGACACTTTCCCCTAATTGTTTTTCATTTTTCTGTTACCAACTCCTCTCCTCATCATTCAGAAGATCAGTGTGATCCTATGTTAGAGTTACACCAACATCATGATAAGGAGAGGAGCATGCATAAAACCCCTCAATCTCATAAATCACATCCTAAACATAATAAATGTAATGAGACAACATCTCCGAGACGTCACCTATGTGTAGGTATGACTGGAACACCATCAAACTTGGCTGCTCTGTGTGTAAGGCTTAGTGAAAGCCGCTTTAGGCAACGTGTCTTCATGTGACCCTTTTTATATATCAAGGACAAATGAAGTTATTCTTCTACCATTTTTCCTACGTGTTCTTGTGGGGTGCTCTTTCCACATTATGGTCCAGATTCTAGCCACTTGTTTTTAAATCGGCATGATGTTCTGTAGCATACGTGAAGGAATGGGGTTGGCGTAACTCGTGCCATGTAGGTAAAGGCGTATTGAGCAATAGTCTCATTATTCTTGAAAATTGAGAAGGAAAACACAATAGTAAGTTGATATACAATTTCGAAATCCTACCCTCCACATGTACAAGCCTTCTTCATCACAAAAATCTCCCACATGTTTTTCATTTCATCCTCTATGATTGCGGTGCTAGACACGTTTTTGGAGATAATGTATTTGTATGCCAACCTAAGGGAATGGTGGAGGCGGTCTGCACATGCGACTTGTCGGCATGTCCTTGGCTATAAAGGCCAGATAACGAGGGGTTTGCAAAATCGTCATTAGAAAAAGGGGGAAATTCGGATAAAGAGTGGTTGGAGTACAATAGGCGGTGTGCTGAGATGCAAGAGTTCATAGGCTTTTGTAATATTAGAGGGTGTATGCATCCCTCTATGCAAAGGCTAGAGGAGATGGGTTGACTTTCATTGGATGTATATCCCTTGACATCATCCCATATTTACCACTATTTGAAAAAGGTACATATATGCACCCAAGCCTACTTTTTATATGTGAGACATCGTATTCTTGCATTGATCCATGTTGAGGAAATGTACAGAGTTACATGTAAATTGTGCTCCCTTTCTCTTATAATTGCTATGCACGTTTTATAATATGTGCCGAATATTACATAGGTACCACTACTTACTCGTGTATTGGCCTTTATTTTAAAATGTAACGAAGCATGATTCCTTGTGAGTAGTTTTGGGATGTGTGATGGCAAGCTGAGCAGAAAAAGATTCATAAGCCATTTCATCCCTCGATGAGACCAAGACCGAATCCTTAGGCACCATATTCTCATTGACATTAAAATATTGGGCTTTACGGTACACTTTCTTATGTCCATTCTAGAAGAAGGTGCATACATGATGCGAGTACATGAAGGGTGTTTGTTCTTGAGTTTTTCTACTTTAGGAGTCACAAACGTCTAGAAGAAGGAGCCATTGTTATTCTTGTGGATCACAATGTGTTTACCATGACCCAATTCATCCATATTGAGATGGTTTGAGATCTCAGATAAGTAGAGAGAGTGGATAATGTGGAGGCTCATTAGGAGGGTTGTTTTTTTTGTGAGCGTCCCACTTGACCAACTACCTCTGAAACTAAATATCATTTTAATTTTTATGTAACTTAAACATGAATCCGTAAAAAAACCATAAAGTGTTGATTGGTAGATGGTTACGAGGATACTTGTACACAAAAAGAGCAAGGTTAGATGACATAACATTCTTTTTCGAAGATAACCGTGTTGCTATGTGCCACGCGTGAAGTGCGAGAGTATTTTGGAAAAGTGTGGATATTTTTTATTTCCTATGATGTTTAATACCTAAAATTCTCATGTAATTAGATTCACCTCGTTTATGTTGAACTTAGACATTTATCTTGGCATATTGGAGGACCTAATAGTAGCAAAGGCATGGTGGGAGGGTGGCCCTAAGGCGCAAATACGAAGAAAAACTAACAAAAGTTATGTTGCCTAGTACGGAGCCTTTGTCAATGGAGGTGGTACATGGAGTGTACCCTTGTACATGTCCTTTGCGATCGGTATAAAAAAGTAGGTTGTCACATGTGGACAATGCTGCTCAAGTGAACCAGGAAAATCATTGTTAGTGTACCAAATCTCAATGTATTGAGTGGAAAAATCCAATTTACCTATGAATTTCATTTGAGCTAGAATTGCATCCTATTAGGTTTGACAGGATGCACGGATGCTACTACATCTGTTCCAACCCAGATGTGAACCTTACATGTCACATGTGTGTTTGAAGACGAAGCTGATAAGAGGTAGTGTGTAGAAGATGCAATTTTTTATTTGATTACTAGCATGCAATTAAGGGAAAGCAATGTGAAAACGTACATGAAGATTGCATACTTTTATTTTACCCTTAAAATGACATCGTGAATCTTTACAATCATTATTATTTAATGTCAAATTGTTGTATGGGCTTTTCTCCATGTGTGACTTGTGTACACACGTGACGTGTGTATTGAGGAAAGACATAGTTTAAACTTTAGAAGTAGTAAATTGAGTATGAGGTCGCTTGGTTTGGGATATTTAACTATGTACCTTCACATTGATAGTCTAACAGGTGCAACAGTGAATTCTTTCAAGGCTATGGTGATTTAGATTTTTTGTTTCGGAGTCGGGGTGGGTGTGGCATATTATTCCAAGGTAGTTGGTTTAGGCTTATTGTTGTATGGTAGGGGAGAATGGATTGATTATTTTTCGGTTAAGGGAATGAGGTTTATTTTGTCATTAACAGGTTTTTTTGTTGTTGTTGGCCCATTAAGAAATGCGTCGACCATTTTTTGGATTGGGTCGTTTCTTCGGCTGAAAAATCGATGAAAATGTTTAAAATTTATGGAAAAAACTTTGTTAGTTGAAAAAGTGCCGCATTATGATTTATTGCTTTTTGAAGCGGAGGTTGGATTGCTTGACATTGAGTCTGACGGACACAAAACAGTACGACTTGGGACATCGGTGTCCGTTTGATTTATTTGTTCTTGAAAAAAACTTTTTGTTTGTCTGGGAGGGGAAGACTGACAGCATCGGTTTGCATGTGCGTTGATTTCCTATCTCGTCAATTTTGCGCCTTGAATTAACTGCCAACCAAACTATAGAAAATGCCCTCTTTTAGGGTCAAATGTAGAACAACGCGACCGTGAGGCCCGATGCTGAGCACTTCAAACATAACCTTAATATGTCATGCATGTCAGTTTCCTTCCATTGCTGGTTCCTTTCTAGTCGCCCGACGATTCTTTCCCCGAAGAAGATATCTAGATACCCCGGGTTCAGAAACCAAACTCTTCAAACCCCCCGTCGCCTTTTGGAAGGTCTCATTTACTTCATGAAAATGTTTGATAATAATAACATTTTTATATTGAGAGATTACACTAAAGTCACAAAATGGAAATGTCTGGACAATGACTATGTACCTGACGGGGCACCTTGTCACGGACACTCTGGCTGTAGGGCGTCCTGAATTGAAAGTTTAGAAGTCGGGGCTTATGGAACTTAAAAATCGAAACATGGGGCGAATGGAGATCAATATCCTTCTAACGGGGTGGATAGCTGGTTCGAAAATCAGGAACGGGGTACCTCGTAACGTTGCCCCTCTAGCCCCAGCTGTGTCCAGCACAACGGGAGCTGCGTGAATTCACGCAGCTCCCGTTGTGCTGGACACACCTGCGGCTGTGGACCAACACTTCATCTTTGACCACCTACTACCAGGCCGGTACCACAACGGCCCATCAGAGCAACCAACTCTTTTGTTTCTAAGGCAGCCGACGTAGGGAGGCACGGTTCATTCTTCGCGCTGCGCGATGGCAGCGACGTCAGCAGCCATGACGCGCCCCAGCTACAGTTCCGTTTCCCCTCATCACTTCCAAAGCAAGACCCTGAACGAGGCAGCGCAGTCCCAGCTGGCAGCGCAGTCCCAGCTGTCAGCGCGTCCAGGCAGCGCACGAGGGAGCCTTCGCAACACTATTCCAACCTCCCTCTCCCTTTCGTTCTCCTCTCGTCGCCGGCACCATGGACAATGCCACGTTCTTCCGAATCTCTCTACTCTCGCACAATCCCCCCCCTCCTCCCCCACGGCGTGCAGCGGAAAGGCCAATCACGTCTTGGCATGTGGCGGCGGCTTCTCAAGGCCGCGGTCGGCTCTGTCGTGGCCTCTGCCCCCCGCCGCAGCCGGTCGTGGGGGACGCCCGGAGCAGCAGCAGCGTCAGCACGTCGGTCGTTTCGGCGGCATGCGGTGTCATGCTCGGCGAGGTCGGCGCAAGAAGACCGCGCGGGAGCTGCAGGTGAGCCCTCGGGTACTAATTTTGGGTTCTGGAAGGGAGTAGAGAAGGAAGACCGAGGAAAAAGGAAAGATGAGGAAGACGAAGGAAAAAGTCTGGTAGAGGAAATTCGAACAATGCAAGCTTGGATGGATCCCTCGCGGCCCTGATTGTTTTTTCATCTATGAAGGGTAACTTGGAGGATAGACGAAGGTAGGCATTGGCTAGTGCGTGGGAGAGTTGGAAGAAAAGGAGAGGAAAGACCAACCCCAAGGGCACTCCGTTCACTCTGGCCGCAAAATCTGGGTGGAGAGACAGTGGAGCTGGTCACAGGAAAGACTGGAGAGTCGGGTGCTTGTCCGTTTGGGAGGGGGAGAGTTTTATCAGGGAGGAGGACAGGCGTGGGCAATGTCGACGGCATGGAATGCACCCGGGGAAGACTGGGGACCAGGTGAGAACGAGGTCTGAAGCGAGGTTTTTGGGCATGCAGGTGCTTGGTTTTGGGGCATTGTGCGGTCGAGACTGGCTTGTGGGGACTCTGTGGATCGGCGTTCGGCACCCAGGGCGAGTTGGGGTTTGGGAGACCCAGGGTGTTGGCCGTTGAGCGCCACAACTTGGGGCACTCGGGGGTTGCAGTTGGCGCCCGGGGGGCTTTCCCATTAAGCTTCAAAGAGTCGTGTGCCTTTGGCCGTGGTGCAGCGTTGGCATTTCTCAGGCACTACTGTGTGGCTGCTGCACGCAGGCGTAGGCCTTTTGAAAGTCCGGCCTGTCATACGGGCCCAGGAGGTAGGGTAGGGTTTTTCTCTTGGTGGCAACAGTCCGACCTCTGCCCTGCGAACATTGGCCAATGGGCAGAAGGGGTTTGGAGGGGATGGGTTAGGACGCTTGGAAGGGTCGGGGACGGCGGGTCCAAGGACGCTATGAGACAGCAGGTTGAGCAGGGCTTACTGCTCGACCTCTTCCCTTGTCCTCCTGTCTGGCAACCTGTAACCACTTGTGGTGGTTCACCCGCACTCCCTGCCGTAGAGGCAATGCTCGATGGCTCCTCTGGCCCACTGGTCCAGAGGGCCAGAGAATGCCGCCAGCCCTTGAACCTCAAGGCCGACAGAGAATCGGCTGCTAACTCGTCACCTCACGTGTTTTGTGCGTGCTTGGTGTTGGGAGGCAGGGCGTGGGACAAAGGAAAGCATCGGTTGCAGGAAAGTGTAGGACGTAGGAAAGTATAGGACGCAAGAAAGTATAGGAGGCAGGAAGGTGTAGGACGCAGGAAAGTATAGGTAGAGAGTATATAGAGTATATATGGAGAGTATGTATAGAAAGTGTAGGACGCAGAAAGAGAGATACTGGAGGCCTAGGGGAAGCATAGAGTTGGGGGGGGGAGGGTGGGCATAAAAGATGGTTGATGGATGTCGACAAAGGTAAGAGTCGATGTCGTAGTACGCTGCGACGATGGCCACGTTCTCTCATCTCGTGTGAGTTCAAGCTGGATGTGTGAAAACCTGCTTTGGGTTTGAGACCAAGTGGGAGCTTGCCAGGGACAGGCTGACGTGGTGGCAAGGTTGCTAGGGGCGAAGATACAGAGTGTGCGTGTGGCTGGTTCTGCTGTGGAGGGTCGTTGCGGTGGGTCGCAGAGGTAGGGATTTCCCTTGTGTGCATGTCGGGCGCATGTACGAACAGAGAATGCATGTGGTTGGGACTATGTTGACCTCGACCTTTAACCTCCCTGGGGAGGTCCAACGTCTGTGAGGTCGACCTTTGACCCCAGGTCGACCTCCTGAACCCCCCCCCCCCCCCCCCTGTCACTTGGTTTTTTTTAGCACAATGCGCCTATGCAAGACATTGCTGAAAGGGGGAGGGTGTTTGATTTCATATTTTTCCTCTTTTTTGAAAACTTTGCACCCATCCATGGTTAAGTGTCATTGAATTCTCATGCAAGTTTGTATGAATGAAATAGATGGATGAAAACTGTTACAGTGGATTTGTGATGTACATCATCTGAAACATATGCATGCAAATGTCCAGGTCAATCTGAGAACTTTTTGTCGACCTTCGACATGGACCTAGGAGGCAGGGAGGTCCAGGTCGACCTCCCGACCTCGACCTCGACCTGGACAAGGGGAGGTCAACGTAGGGTTGGGATGGGGTGTGTATGCAGGGTGGGGGGGATATGCCCTCAGTGTGTGGGTATGGTGCAGTGCTGGCAATCGACAAGTGGCTCACTTGCATGTGACTGGTCTGGTCCACTGTGGCTGGGTTGGCAGGAGGAGGAGGAGGCGGCGGCGATGGAGGAGGCTCTGGAGGCCCTGTTTGCTCAGCTGGCCAAGGACCTGGAGCTGGACGCGGAGGGTGCGGCGCATGACCTTGGCGGCGACGAACTCACGGAGGAGGAGATGCTTGCATTTGAGCGCGAGCTCGACGAGGCCCTGAGGGAGGCTGACGAGCTGGACAAGATTGTGGAAGACGAGGAGGAGGAAGAGGGGTCGGTGCAGGCAGAGGCTGGGGACAAGGAGGAAGAGCAGGAGGAGGAGGGAGGGGTGACGGAGGAGGAGCTCAGGATCGTGAGAGCATTGCAGAGCAGGGCGGAAGAGGGTGGTGAAGATGAGGAGGTGGACTTGTTTGGAATGATGGAGGATGATCTGGCAGATGAGGATGACATGGTGGTAGATGCAGAAGCTAGAGCGATGAATTGTGAAGCAGAGGGGCAGGGGCAGCAGCAGCAGAAGAAAGAAACAGGAACAGATGGCCGCAGCAGCAGTGGTGCAGGCAATCGCGACTCTGGCGTAGTACTAACCACTTCAGCAGCTGCTGAAGCCATTGCCGTCGCATCGGCAGCAGCGGATGCAGCCACTTTCACTGCTGCCGTGGCTGCAGCTGCTGCCGCTCTTTCTGCCGCACCAGCCACTCAGCTTACCCCAACAGAAGCAGAAGGCAAGGCCGAGGGATTTGGTCGAGCAGCAGAGGCAGCAGCAGCAGGGGATGGCTTGCCCGAACAAAGGGACAGCACGGCCTCTGCTGTTTCCTCTTCTGGAACTCCTATGTCTCTGGATGGTCTGCCTGCTGCAGCAGTAGCTGCTTCAGCTGCGGCAGCAGTGGCCAGTGCAGCAGCAGCGTCAGCGGCATTGCAAGAGATGGGGGCAGGGGCAAGCGGGAGGGAAGCGGATGGGAGACGGGCAGGAGCAGCAACGGAGTCAGCTGGAGCACACATCACTGAGAGTCAAGATCAACTTCTTCCACAGACGAAGGAAACTGGGGAGCAGACAGAGCAGCAGAAGAGGACGAAGAAGAAACAGAGTGTAGGGGTTGACAAGGGCGTCGAGGAGGGCGACGGAGACGGTGCTGGAGACTTGAGCTCGGTCCTGCTGGGTCTGGAGGAGGTGGAGGCGGCAGCAGCACGGGAGGTCAAGCTGCAGCAGTGGCAGCTTAAGAAGCTCGTCGCTGCCCTCAGCCTTGGCCGTCGCCACGTCAACGTGAGTGCGTGTGTGGGTGCACACTCGTGCTTGCCCTGTGCATGTGGCGTCATGTGTGCGTTGAGCCTGGGCATGAAAGTGGGTGATGATGACAAGGGAGGGTGTGGTGGGTTGGGAGGGTGGCTGGGGCTTTTGACCAGGCATCATGATGGAGCAACATCTGATGGTGTCTGTAAGGCCTAAATTTTGACTTGGATTCTGGTGGTGCGGAGCTCACGATGTGCACAACCATCCCAATCATCACTCAAGCTGGGTGCCCAGTCATGTCCATGTTCACATCCATGTTCGCCTCCGTTGATGCCTGTAGCAGTGTCCTCGGCCATGTCCAAGTTCATGTTTATGTCCATATGTATGTCCATATGCATGTCCTTGTCCATGTCCATGTCCACGTCCACGTCCATGTCCATGTCCATGTCCATGTCCATGTCCATGTCCATGTCCATGTCCATGTCCATGTCCATGTCCACGCCCATGTCCATGTCCCTGTCCATGCCCACGTCCATTTCCATGTCCATGCCCATGTCCATGTCCTTGTCCATGTCCATGCCCGTGTCCATTTCCATGTCCATGCCCATGTCCATTTCCATGTCCATGCCCATGTCCATTTCCATGTCCATGCCCATGTCCATTTCCATGTCCATGCCCATGTCCATTTCCATGTCCATGCCCATGTCCATTTCCATGTCCATGTCCATTGTCCATGTCCATGTCCATGTCCACGTCCATGTCCATGTCCATTGTCCATGTCCATGTCCACGTCCATGTCCATGTCCATGTCCATGTCCACGTCCATGTCCATGTCCATGTCCATGTCCA
>SZWC01004715.1:4922-15775 GCA_023375785.1 Penium margaritaceum | reverse complement strand
TCCGTGACGCCCTAGACATGCCCCTCCTCCCCCCGTGCTCCCCAGCCCTCCTCGCGTCACCTCGTCCGCTATTCCTCCCCCCTTGCCCTATCCCTCATGTTCCCCTCCTCCTCGGTCCCCCTGCCCCCACCCCACCCCACCACTCCCACTGGCTCTTCTTTGACGGGGCGGCGGAGGTGTCCAGAGAGCGAGTTGGGGGTGCGGGAGCGGTTCTTTTTGACCCGCAGGGTGTGCCTCTCTCCTCCACTGGCTTAGGTTGGAAGGAGAAGCAACCAACAACGACGCCGAGTACGCAGCCTTGACAGCAGGCCTGGCCTTAGCTCGCCAGCGAGATCTCCAGGGTCTGGTTGTCGTGGGGGATTCCCGACTTGTCATTACCCAGATGCAGGGCACTGCTCGGGTCACGCTAGAGCGACTCCGGCGTCGACGAGAGGAGGCTAGGGCCGCCGCCCGAGGCCTTGGGTTGATCCAGTGGCACTGGTTGGGTCGGGAACTCAACAGTGTGGCAGATTTTCTCTCCAAGATGGGTCAGTTTCTACCAGCACCAGGCCGTAGACAGTGTCAGGGTGTGCCAGAGCTGGTTGTCACACTCAGAGGGGAGGATCTCCTNGCCCAGCAGCAGACCCAGCGTCAGCGACAGCAGCAGTGGCCGCATCAGTTGGAGCACCAGCAGCAGTGGCAGCAGCAGCAGCAGACACATCACCGACCACAGCAGCGGCATGAGGAGCGGCCGCTCTTCCTGACGGCCCAGCCTCGGGGAGCCCACCCTGCGGACCTCCCCCGAGGCTGGACAGGGCGCTTTGATCCGCTACGGAGGCTCGATACCCATCCCGTCTGGGAGGGGCAGTTCTCGGGGGGGGGGAGGGGGCAGGCGGCCGGCCCGGGGCCGCTTGCCCTCCCTTGACATGGCCGGCGCCACAGCTGCTAGCTCTGCCTTGGCACGGGCAGCAGTAGCAGCAGGAGCAGCAGCAGGAGCAGGAGCAGGAGCAGCAGCAGGAGCAGCAGCAGGAGCACGAGCTAGAGCAGCAGAAGTGGCAGCAGCAGCAGCAGCAGCAGGATAGGCAGCATGGGCTCCAGCCGGCCTTGCCTCGGCACGGACAGCAGCTGCAGGAGGAGCGGCAGGGGCAGCACCAGGAGCAGCAGCAGTAGCATCAGGGGCAGCAGCAGCAGCGACAGGGACAACATCAGGTGCAGCAGCTGGAGACCCAGCCAGTTACACAGGCAGCCGTTGGCAGCCCACCCCCTTTAGCCTCCCCACCGCCTTCCACCCTCTCTCCCCCCCCCACNCTGGCTTAGGTTGGAAGGAGAAGCAACCAACAACGACGCCGAGTACGCAGCCTTGACAGCAGGCCTGGCCTTAGCTCGCCAGCGAGATCTCCAGGGTCTGGTTGTCGTGGGGGATTCCCGACTTGTCATTACCCAGATGCAGGGCACTGCTCGGGTCACGCTAGAGCGACTCCGGCGTCGACGAGAGGAGGCTAGGGCCGCCGCCCGAGGCCTTGGGTTGATCCAGTGGCACTGGTTGGGTCGTGAACTCAACAGTGTGGTAGATTTTCTCTCCAAGATGGGTCAGTTTCTACCAGCACCAGGCCGTAGACAGTGTCAGGGTGTGCCAGAGCTGGTTGTCACACTCAGAGGGGAGGATCTCCTAGTGACACAGGAGCTAGTGCTATAGGGGGTGCAGGGCCTCCGGCCGCACCAGGAGGAGAGACCAGCACCCTTGACACTAGACATCACCACAGCATGGGAGGCTCTAGAGGGCTTCACATGGGAGCGGCTAGGGGGTGCGATACAGGTAGAGGGGGGCAGATTTGAGAGGATGGCACAGGCCCCATCGGTACTGGCGCGCCTTTACGGAGAGGCCCGCCGCCGGGTAGGGCATCTCCTCCAGCGCTGTTGCTCCTGGGTTCTTCAGCCGGACCTTCCGCCCGGAGACCTTTGCAGCAGGTGGATGCTCCTCCTCCACTTCCAGGTGCTACTATGTCGAGTACCCTCCTTCGAGGAGCAGCTTGGGGACCCCGCCTTTTCTTCAGCCCCACACAGACCGCTCTGGTGCGGTCGACGGCCTAGCTCCCGCGGCCATGCCTACCCTGTCCTTCGCTCCGTTGACAGCGTCGTCCTCGAGCGTTGCGCCCGTTTCGAGGCGGGCGATTGGGCCGGGCTTTTGGACGAGGCCTGTGCCTCAGTGCGCCCCGCCCAGCGGGCTTGGGTGGCGGCCCGCCCTTTCACGCGACAGGCGGCGGCAGAGCAGGGTGAGGAGGGGGCGAGAGCTCGCGAGTGCGCGGCCAGTATGGTGCATGCTGGGGCATTATCGAGGGCGATGCAGCAGTTTGAGGGGCGTCCACCAGCAGCAGGTACGGCCACGACCTTGGCTGCTCTCAGAGAGCGGCATCCGCCCGCCACGGTGCCCATCCCGGCGTGGGTCCACTCCTTCACGACACCCGGAGGTGGAGCGGCTGGGGTGACGGATGAGATGATGGAGGCGCTGCGGGACGCGCCTCGGGGCTCGGCGGCAGGTCCCCTTGGTCTCACTATGGACTTGCTCCGTGACCTGACCCTGGACACACCGGCGTGCATGGAGGGTGTGGGAGGGGTCATACGAGCTATGCTAGACGGGGCCATGCCGGTAGAGGCGGCGACGTGCATGGGTCGGAGCAGACTCATCCCTATCTTGAAGGGAGCCACAGAGGCAGANAGAGGCAGAAGGGGTCCGGCCGTTGGCGGTTGGTGAGGTTTGGGTCCGGCTCGCTGGCCGACTCCTCCTCCTACGGGACAGGAACCGCTTACACCGGGCACTTCGGCCTCACCAGTTCGGCGTAGGTGTTTCGGAGGGGGCGGGGGTGCTGGTTCGTGGGGTGCGTGCCATCCTCTCGGCCAACCCCGACTTCTGGCTGCTTCGGCTCGACGTCCGCAACGCCTTTAACGAGGTGGAGCGGGCAGCGGTGTTTGAGGCGGTGCGAGATCGGGGTCTTGGCTTGTGGATCCCGTTCTTGCGACAGTTCTACACCACCCCGACGCAGCTGCTCTTCTTCGGTGTCAACGCACCGGCAGTGCTGGAGAGTGCCTGAGGTGTGTGCCAGGGAGACCCCCTGGGCCCTGCCTTATTCGACCTTGCTCTTGCACCTGTGCTCGAGGCAGGTTCCCAGGTGCTGACGCTGGCTCGGGCGGAGCGTCGAGGCCATGTGGGGGCCTATCAGGACGATGCGACGGTGACCGGCCCCCCACAGCCCCTGGCGGCAGCCTTCTCCTCCATGGTTGCGACAGCGACACTACGTGGCCTACACATCCAGCCACGGAAGTGCCTCCTACTGCGGCGGACGGAGGCGGAGGTGCCCCAGGTGCTCTCTGGGCTTCCTGTTCGATGGGACGGTGTGTTACTGCTGGGGTGCCCGGTGGGCGACGAGGCTTTCCAGGCAGCATGGGCAGAGGGATGGCTACAGGAGCAGCTGCGAGGTCTGCCGCAGCTGAGCCGGATGGAGGAGGTGCAGGCGGCTATGACCTTGCTCCGACTGTGCATCATCCCCCGGGTGGACTTTTGCTTGCGGGCGCTCCCGCCTGAGGAGCAGTGGCTGGAGACTCTGCATCGCTTCGACCAGGCCATTTGGGAGGCAGTACTACGCCTCCTACAGATTACATTGGCCCAGGAGGTGGGGTCGGTGTCCTTCGAGCTACAGCGTCTGGCTCGATGGCAGTTGCAGTTGCCATTCGCCGCCGGCGGGGCTGGCCTGTTGGGGGCGAGAGACCGGGCCCCGCTAGCCTATGCCTGCTCCACAGGGAGTCTTCTGCCGGCACTCACCAGCGAGTTCACCCCCTTCCTTCCATCGGATAGCGCGCTGCAGCACTTGGCACCGGGGTGGGACTTGGTGGAGGAGGAGCTGCCCAGGCCGGTGTTTGCGACCCTGCCTACCTTAGAGGCGCTGCAGCAGGGCGTACAGCCGGGGCTGTACCAGCGGATAAGCAGACAGTGGTACTCGTTTCGGCGGGAGGGGTGGATTGCGGCGTGCGGCCATCTGGCGCAGAGACGTTGTGGGTGCGCACAGGGGGGCCCGGAGGCATGCGCCCACCGGCGCGGCTGTGAGCGCCATGCCCACCAGCGTTGCTGGGCGATGGCGACGAGGGGCAGTGCCCTCTGGCTACAGGCGACCCCACCTGGCTGACAGGATCGGACGTACCTGGCCCCGGCAGACTTTCGGCTCCATGCTCAGCTGTGGTTGGGCCTCCCCCTGCCCCACCTGGAGCAGGTTGGCCTTGATGGTACGGACCCAGGAGCAGTGACTAGGAGACGGCGGACTGATGGGGCCATCCAGCGCGTTCACAACGCCATGAGGGATGAGCTTGCCGACATCTTTCGCGAGCACCGGCTCTCATTTACGGTTGAGAGCGGGGGCGTGCCTCGCCAGGCAGATGGGGCGGGGGGTGAGCCACGTCCGGACCTGACGCTGTCGGATCCTGAGTCAGGCTTGACCTGGGTTCTAGATGTGACTACGGTGGATCCCCAGGGGGACAGGGCATCCGGGCCAGGCGTGGCTGTTGAGGCAGCAGAGAGGTGCAAGGTGGAGCGGTATCGCCCGACGGCACGGCCAGGGCGCCACATGCGCCCTCTCGCATGGGAGACATTGGGCGGCATGGGCGACCACTTCTGGTCCTTCCTCGCCCGCCTCGCCAGGATCTGCCTGGCACGTGGGCCGCGACGGTGCTCTGCAGAGGTGTTCGAGCGTTGGGCCCAGCGTGCCGTGGCTATTGTGGCGCAGTGGGCTTCCATCGCTGGTGTGCGCAGCCAGTGTGCGGCCATCCGCTTCTACAGTGTCGTGCGTTGTGCGGCGGCGGATGACCGCCCGGAGGGAGAGGATCTTCCGTTGTTCCAGGGTGTGGGGCTGCCACTTGCCCTTGGGCTATCCGCTCTGTGTTCGGTTGAACCGGTCTTTGCCGGTACTAGTTCACTCCTTTCTATTTCTGTCTCACTCGCACCGTTCATGTGCCGTTGGTGGCGGCGACACCTTTTATACCCCGTAGATGTGCCGGTGCAGGGGCGGCTTGCATGTTCTCCATTCTTATAAATTAATGTTCTAAAAAAAAAAAATGCCCTTAACCCCCCCGACAGGCTGGTCAAACAAATTTTAAAACTTAAAAATTTGAAAAGCAAAATATGATAAAATTCGCTCCGAATAATTCGCTGAGCGAATTTTACACCCGTTGGCTTCAATAAAGCGCCGCAATTTTGAGCCCTGCTCCCTCCCTCCCTCCCTCCCCTCCTCTCCCTCCTTCCCTCCCTCCCTCCCTCTCTCTCTCTCTCTCTCTCTCTCTCTCTCTCTCTCTCTCTCTCTCTCTCTCTCTCTCTCTCTCTCTCTCTCTCTCTCTCTCTCTCTCTCTCTCTCTCTCTCTCTCTCTCTCTCTCTCTCTCTCTCTCTCTCTCTCTCTCTCTCTCTCTCTCTCTCTCTCTCTCTCTCTCTCTCTCTCTCTCTCTCTCTCTCTCTCTCTCTCTCTCTCTCTCTCTCTCTCTCTCTCTCTCTCTCTCTCTCTCTCTCTCTCTCTCTCTCTCTCTCTCTCTCTCTCTCTCTCTCTCTCTCTCTCTCTCTCTCTCTCTCTCTCTCTCTCTCTCTCTCTCTCTCTCTCTCTCTCTCTCTCTCTCTCTCTCTCTCTCTCTCTCTCTCTCTCTCTCTCTCTCTCTCTCTCTCTCTCTCTCTCTCTCTCTCTCTCTCTCTCTCTCTCTCTCTCTCTCTCTCTCTCTCTCTCTCTCTCTCTCTCTCTCTCTCTCTCTCTCTCTCTCTCTCTCTCTCTCTCTCTCTCTCTCTCTCTCTCTCTCTCTCTCTCTCTCTCTCTCTCTCTCTCTCTCTCTCTCTCTCTCTCTCTCTCTCTCTCTCTCTCTCTCTCTCTCTCTCTCTCTCTCTCTCTCTCTCTCTCTCTCTCTCTCTCTCTCTCTCTCTCTCTCTCTCTCTCTCTCTCTCTCTCTCTCTCTCTCTCTCTCTCTCTCTCTCTCTCTCTCTCTCTCTCTCTCTCTCTCTCTCTCTCTCTCTCTCTCTCTCTCTCTCTCTCTCTCTCTCTCTCTCTCTCTCTCTCTCTCTCTCTCTCTCTCTCTCTCTCTCTCTCTCTCTCTCTCTCTCTCTCTCTCTCTCTCTCTCTCTCTCTCTCTCTCTCTCTCTCTCTCTCTCTCTCTCTCTCTCTCTCTCTCTCTCTCTCTCTCTCTCTCTCTCTCTCTCTCTCTCTCTCTCTCTCTCTCTCTCTCTCTCTCTCTCTCTCTCTCTCTCTCTCTCTCTCTCTCTCTCTCTCTCTCTCTCTCTCTCTCTCTCTCTCTCTCTCTCTCTCTCTCTCTCTCTCTCTCTCTCTCTCTCTCTCTCTCTCTCTCTCTCTCTCTCTCTCTCTCTCTCTCTCTCTCTCTCTCTCTCTCTCTCTCTCTCTCTCTCTCTCTCTCTCTCTCTCTCTCTCTCTCTCTCTCTCTCTCTCTCTCTCTCTCTCTCTCTCTCTCTCTCTCTCTCTCTCTCTCTCTCTCTCTCTCTCTCTCTCTCTCTCTCTCTCTCTCTCTCTCTCTCTCTCTCTCTCTCTCTCTCTCTCTCTCTCTCTCTCTCTCTCTCTCTCTCTCTCTCTCTCTCTCTCTCTCTCTCTCTCTCTCTCTCTCTCTCTCTCTCTCTCTCTCTCTCTCTCTCTCTCTCTCTCTCTCTCTCTCTCTCTCTCTCTCTCTCTCTCTCTCTCTCTCTCTCTCTCTCTCTCTCTCTCTCTCTCTCTCTCTCTCTCTCTCTCTCTCTCTCTCTCTCTCTCTCTCTCTCTCTCTCTCTCTCTCTCTCTCTCTCTCTCTCTCTCTCTCTCTCTCTCTCTCTCTCTCTCTCTCTCTCTCTCTCTCTCTCTCTCTCTCTCTCTCTCTCTCTCTCTCTCTCTCTCTCTCTCTCTCTCTCTCTCTCTCTCTCTCTCTCTCTCTCTCTCTCTCTCTCTCTCTCTCTCTCTCTCTCTCTCTCTCTCTCTCTCTCTCTCTCTCTCTCTCTCTCTCTCTCTCTCTCTCTCTCTCTCTCTCTCTCTCTCTCTCTCTCTCTCTCTCTCTCTCTCTCTCTCTCTCTCTCTCTCTCTCTCTCTCTCTCTCTCTCTCTCTCTCTCTCTCTCTCTCTCTCTCTCTCTCTCTCTCTCTCTCTCTCTCTCTCTCTCTCTCTCTCTCTCTCTCTCTCTCTCTCTCTCTCTCTCTCTCTCTCTCTCTCTCTCTCTCTCTCTCTCTCTCTCTCTCTCTCTCTCTCTCTCTCTCTCTCTCTCTCTCTCTCTCTCTCTCTCTCTCTCTCTCTCTCTCTCTCTCTCTCTCTCTCTCTCTCTCTCTCTCTCTCTCTCTCTCTCTCTCTCTCTCTCTCTCTCTCTCTCTCTCTCTCTCTCTCTCTCTCTCTCTCTCTCTCTCTCTCTCTCTCTCTCTCTCTCTCTCTCTCTCTCTCTCTCTCTCTCTCTCTCTCTCTCTCTCTCTCTCTCTCTCTCTCTCTCTCTCTCTCTCTCTCTCTCTCTCTCTCTCTCTCTCTCTCTCTCTCTCTCTCTCTCTCTCTCTCTCTCTCTCTCTCTCTCTCTCTCTCTCTCTCTCTCTCAATCACTTCCGCTCATACTGTCGGGATCGAAACGGAACGAAGCCAGCATTTAGCCACTTTTGCACACAACCAAGTGATCCTGTCCAACAAGAAATTTATCTGGGAGAACCCAAGTGCAATTCTGCTGAATGTACTGCCCAAGCAGCTTAAATCTGTACATTTCAGGCTAGAATCATTCAATTGTTCAACGATTAAACGGTACACATTTGAAGAGGCAAAAAACCATATGTTTTGAGTTCAAGACATATGGGTGATGGTCAGGGTTAGGGGGGTAGATTGAGGAGAGGAGGCTATTTACAATCGAAGCGTCATGTGGGTGATGGTCAGGTGGAGGGGGCAGGCAGAGGGATGGGAAAGGTTTCACAGGCCTGGATATGCCCTCTCCCCTCCCACCTCCCCCCCACCGTGGCATGCCACCAAGGGTGGGGAAGGATGAAGGGAAGTTGTTAGGTGGGATGTAGAAATGGATTGGAGCAGGCAGGAAGGGAGGCCAAGGGTGCGAGGAAAACGTAGCTGTTTGTTGAGAGTCTGTGAGGAATAAGGGTGTGAGGAAAGGAGGGACGTGGTGAGGAAGGGAGGGGCAGAATGAGGAGGGAAGGATGGAGTGAGGAAGGGAGGGGCAGAGTGAGGAAGGGAGGGCCAGTCTGAGGAAGGGAAGGAGGAAGAGAGTGAGAAATGGGCATGGTGGGCGAGTGAGCTTCGTACTGATCAGCATGAAAGAAAACT
Source organism: Penium margaritaceum (assembly GCA_023375785.1). Taxonomy (NCBI): domain Eukaryota; kingdom Viridiplantae; phylum Streptophyta; class Zygnematophyceae; order Desmidiales; family Peniaceae; genus Penium; species Penium margaritaceum. The sequence continues at coordinate 7,502 of SZWC01004715.1, read as the reverse complement.
ACTGCAGTCCCTACCCCCACTCCCCCCGCCAAACGCCAATCCACATTCACCCTCATTTCCGCCCACTCATCAACCTGCTCCCGCTACCCTTGCACTCACCCAAGAGCCATGTCCTTGTAGCTCCAAGGCACCTAAGCCGTCCATGGTCAAGCGCTTCCCAGCTTTTGCTTCTGACTCCCTTCCGCCGCCGTTCTCCACCCTCTGTCTCATGTGGGGTCTGCTGTGAGGTTGCACCGGCGTCGGCGTTGGCGTCGGTGTCCGCGTCCGCATAGACTTCGGCGTCTGCGCCGGCGTCGACGTCGGCGTTGGCGTGATCTTGTGTCGTCGGCATCTGCTTTGGCGTTGGCGTCAACGTCGGCGTCGGGGTCGGTGTCGGCGCCGGGGTTGGCGTCAGCGTTGGCGCGGTCTTGTGTTGTCAGCATCTGCTTTGGCGTTGGCGTCAACGTCGGCGTTGGCATCGGCATCGCTGCCGGCGTCGGTGTCGGCGGCGGCATCAGTGTTGGCATCGGCGTGAGCGTCGGCATCGGCGTGAGCGACAGCGTCGGCGTGCCGTAGGGCCGTCATGTCCTGGACCCTGCACTGTCTTTTGTCTTTGTGTCTTAGTCTTGTATCTTGCACACAGGCTCTGGAGCTGCTCCGCCTTTGGGCCCCTCATGCTGTTGCTGCAGGCGACTGCTCATGAGCGAGGCCCTGCCGTCGCAGTTTTCGGCACCTGCCTCAGCCATTGCTGCCGCAGCCAGAGCTGCTGCTGCTCCTGCAGCAGGGGGAGCACAGGGTGGATCATCCATCGACGAGCTGCTGCGTAGCCTCGTTGCCCATCCTGATGTTGCAGCAGCTCTTGCTTTGCTGCAGCAACACCCACTGCCACCACAGCAGCAGCAGCCTGTGCGACCACGGCAACAGCAGCAGCAGCAGCAGCAGCCACAGCAGCAGCAGCAGCAGCAGCAGCAGCAGCAGCAGCAGCAGCAGCAGCAGCAGCAGCAGCAGCAAAGACTTCCTGTGTCACAATTGCAGCAGCACCAGCACCAGCAGCAGTTTCAACCTCTGGCATCACTAGCTGGGGCAAGGCAGGACATCGATTCAAAACCAAAGCAGCAGGTGTGGTCGTCGGCACTTCAGAGCCAGCTACGGAAGAGGCCGCAGCAACACCAGAGGTTGCAACAGCAGCAACAGAAGACGTCATCAGCTTCTGCATTCATGGCAGCAACCCCTACGGCCGCCCCTACTATCACGTTCTCACCCTTGTCTGCTGCAGCCATGCCGCCCCGTCCTCCCCAGCCTGTGGCACGCATGGATGGTGCTGTCCCAGCTTCAGTTCTGAGAGCAGGTGCTGCGACGGCAGCCTCGTCTCCCTCGTCGCAGCAAAGTATGGGTCACCATCCTTTACAGGTTGGGCACACCAAACCTGATCAACACCATCAGCAAAAGCAGCAGCAGCAGCAGCAGCAGCAGCAGCAGCAGCAGCAGCAGCAGCAGCAGCAGCAGCAGCAGCAGCAGTCACGTTCTCACCAGCTGCTGCAACTGCCGCAGCAGCAGCAGCAGTTTGTCCAGTCTCCGGGACACTCTGGAGGCACCTCTGTAACAGCTGGTCCACCAAGTACAGCAGCAGGAGCAGCGTGGGCGCCAGGGGAATCAGGAGGAGGAGGAGGAGGAGGAGGAGGAGGAGGGNCAGCAGCAGCAGCAGCAGCAGCAGCAGCAGCAGCAGTCACGTTCTCACCAGCTGCTGCAACTGCCGCAGCAGCAGCAGCAGTTTGTCCAGTCTCCGGGACACTCTGGAGGCACCTCTGTAACAGCTGGTCCACCAAGTACAGCAGCAGGAGCAGCGTGGGCGCCAGGGGAATCAGGAGGAGGAGGAGGAGGAGGAGGAGGAGGAGGGAGTGGTGGAGGAGGAGGAGGGGGGAGTAATGGAGGAGGAGGGGGAGGAGGAGGGAGTAGCGGAGCAGGTGGCAGCGAAGGAGGAAGAGGAGGGCCCACTGCAGCAGCATCAAGTTCAGGTGGCGCTATGGCCACCAAAGATGGCCGCAGCAATGTCTCCTCTATGGTCAGCCTGCTCAAGAAGTGAGTCGGCAGCTTGCTCGCATGCTCTTGCGCGCACATGTGTGCGTGCGTGCGTGCGAGCGTGCGTGCGTGCGTGCGTGCGTGCGTGCGTGCGTGCGTGCGTGTGTGCCGGGCGTGCGGGGCGTGCGGTGCGTGCGGGGCGTGCGTTCGTGCGTGCGCACGCACGCGCGTGCGTGAGTGTGTGAGTGAACAATGCATGCGTGGGCGCGTGTGTGCGTGCGTGCGTGTGCTCCCATGCCACCATGCATGAGCTTGTGCAGTCTGCCTCTGATCGTTGATCTTCAAGTGAACGTTGAGCTATTTGTTGGTCGAGTCTCTTGAGCTTACAACTTGTAAGCATATTGGGTTCATCTCATGTGCTTGTAAGCTTCTCCGCTGCGCTTTCTGGGCTCACTGTAGCAGTAGCTGCTGCTAATGTCGCTGGTGTTGTTACTACCGCCACTGCTGATGCTCCTCCTCCTCCTCGTCGTCCTCCTCCTCGTCGTCGTCGTTGTCGTCGTCGTCGTCGTCGTCGTCGTCGTC
>SZWC01004714.1:157493-168353 GCA_023375785.1 Penium margaritaceum | reverse complement strand
ATGTATATGTATATGTATATGTATATGTATATGTATATGTATATGTATATGTATATGTATATGTATATGTATATGTATATGTATATGTATATGTATATGTATATTAAAATGTATATGTATATGTATACCTCTACCCCTAGTGCCTCTCGTCTTCGCTCTGCAGTCTAGCAAGCTCTTGTTGCAGCTGACTCAGTCCCTCGGTACTAGAACTTTGCTGCCTCGCTGCTCGGGGCTGTCCCTACCACTGCACTCTGGCAACGGCCCGCCGTACTCCCCGCAGCTGTAGGTCAGCAGTTCGCCGCTTCAGTCATCATAGTGTGCAACGAAGCAGAGCTGCTGGCAGGCGGTCTCACAGAGGTCCTGGTACCAGCACATCTCAGCAGGTGTGCTTCCTCCAGTCTGCTGTGTCTCGAAAAGCTCCGGAGCTCAGCAGGCCCTTCTGCCCTGTGCTCTGTTCCTCTCTCTCTCTTGAGCAACAGCAGCCACATCTGCTGCCTTGCATGTCATCCTGCAGCGCTTCCCTTCGTACTTCCTGGATTCAGCGTCATAGTAGCACCACGATGCTCCCGACTGCAGCCTCACGGCTCTCTTGCCATGGCTGATCATCTCTCAATAGCTCTGCAGTTCCCTCTTCTCCCTTGTCTAAACTAGCAGCAGCATCATCGGCCGCCTTTGCGGCCTTTCTTGCAACCCTGGCTGCACCACCAAACATCGGAACGGTCCCTGCCTCTCCAAAACGGGCTCGTGATCGCTTACGCCTCGACAAGCTCATTGACCGCCACGAGGAGGAGGCGGATATTGCAGCGTGGGCGCGTCTTCGTCGCCGTTGTGATAGCCCTGGGTACCACCCCGGGAAGACTCTGACCCCACAGAAGACGAGGCGCGCGAAGACGCTGCAGTGTACGCGGCCTACTGCCCGTCAGCCTCGGACAACTCACTGACCGTTCAAAACGCACCAACTACTGGGCCGCCACGTGAACAACATTACCCTTCATCTCCGGTAAGATCTCCCATTTCCCGTAGAACACGTCGGCAAAGTCAGCGCGCTGCTCAAGGTACAGCGGCTTTACCTACAACGGCAGCCCCAACAGAGCAAGCTGAGGCAGCCTCGAGTCGTGCAGCGTCCCCCGCCGCATCTCAGGCTGCTACTGCATCACCTGGACCTGATATCCTGACTGCTCTGGTTGCAACGCTTGTCTCTTGTGCTGCTGTTACTTCTACTTTTGCTGCTATAGAGCATGCTTGCATGTGCACCTACCAGTACTTCTGCTGGCAGGGCTGTTGATACCTATGCAGCAGCATCCTCTGACCAGGGTCCCCTTGCTACTGCTACAGTCAACATTGCCACACATGTAGCAGCAGCAGCTAGCACAGTTGTAGCAGCTAGCACAGTCACAACAGCAGCAGCCACTGCCCTCTTTAGCGCCATTGCCTCCATCTAGGTCTCCACTTCCCACGTGTCTTCTGCTTCAGCATCCTCATCGTTTGGTTCTCAGATCCGTATTGCGATCACAGCAGCAGCTGCCTTCTCCACCCTCACAGGAGCTGCACTTGCTGGAGTTTCGTGTCTCATCATCACCACCTCGTCCTCAGTGGTAGTTCTTGCTGCTTCTACGGCATCTGCATTGCCACCACTGCTTGCCCTACTATGTTAGCATTGGTGAGCTTCAGCCCGCTGCTGCTTGGACACCTCTCTTGCTCCCTCCTTTTCTCTCCTCTTGTGGTCGTGCTCCTTCGTTCACACTGTCCTGCAGCTCCCCTAATCCAGGCTTCATTCTTCCTTAGTTCCCACGCCCACAGGGGCAAGGGAAATGCTTCCGAAAACTTTCTTGAGTGATTCTTACCCACCATGCCTGTCGATGATGACCAGTATGCAGCATTGCACGAAGAACTGTGCAAAGAGCATGCTGCTCTTCAAGTAGCCCTCACTGTACAGCATGTTGTAGAAGAAAAGTTGCGCACGGAACAGGGCGATCAGGATACTTTTGCCGATCACATTGCTGATCTCGTGCTTAACCGCTTGCAACCCGTATTGCGCACTACACCTGCTGCATCAGCCGTTGCTGACATTGCTGCTGCATTCTCCACCTCCTCTGTTTCCGCTTCCAACACCTCTGGCTCTCTGTCCTCCGACTTCCTTACTGCTATGGCAGCAGCTGGAGCCGTCGCAGCTAAAGCTATTGCACAGCCTTCCCTACGCAAACCTGACTTTGATTCAGTGCCACCGCACTTCACTCCTAACCTCTCTTCTGCTTCATGGGAAGTTCACTTCAGTGCTTGGGCACAAGGTGAGCAGCTCTGGGAGTACTATCATGTGCCCAACCTCACTGCTAATCCTCCCTTTGTACCCACTGACTCTGAGTCTGTGCGGGCTGTGCGTGCTCTCATTCGCGCTGAACCTGATGATCTCACTGATGATATAGGGTCTTACAATGCTGACATTGCATGCCGCACCCCTGCCAACCCGGTCGGTGCCTATGCTCTCATCAACCACCGCATGACTGTCACTGGGCATGCCGCACAGAGTGTCCTCACTGTACAGTTCAACACGCTCTCCATGCATGCAGACGAGACTGCGGATGCCTACTGGGCCCGCAGCCTTCGTCTGTTGAAGGATGTTGGTAAGGCGGCGCCTGGCCAACTACCTGCTGTTCTCTCCATTGTCCATGGCCTCATTCCTGAACTATCTGACCTCTTCCAAGAGGCGAAGGCCTCTGAGCCTGGAAGGCTTGCAGCCGAGCCAGTGCTTGTTGACTCTCCACCAGGCATTGGAGCCCTTTGGGAGTTCTTCTCCCAACGCCTTACTGATTGGTGGAGTGCCCTTCCAAACAAACGGATTCACCGTGTAGCAGTTATGGCGGCCACCACTGCACTGCCCTCCACATCATCCTCCTCTACCTCCTGCTCTTCTCCCTCCACCTCGGCCACATCTCTTCTCAACCAAAGTGGGGGGGGGGCGGTGGTCGTGGTCGTGGGCGGGGCAAGGGCAGCGGCGGCTCGGGCTCTGGGGGCCAAGGCCGTCGTGGCAAGGCCAAGGGCACTAACAACACCGTCTCTTCACCTTCCACCTCCAGCACTGTCACGTGCTGGAACTGCGGCTTCATCTGCCAATCTGCACCCAAGTGCCCATCACCACCGGACAACGATCGCCTTGCCTCTGCCATGTGTGCTCACTGGATGCGCTCCTCTGGTGGTTCCGGTGGCACCTCTCACACGACCTCATCCGCTCCTTCCTCTGCTCCCTCTAGCGGAGGGGCACCCGTCGCCACCGACACTGCCATGTACAACACCGCTGCTTCTCCACCTCTTCTCCCTTACCCCTGGAGTTAGCCCCCGGGGTATGGTGGGCCCATCTTCTACGGCCCGCCATCCGGTGCCTACTCTTCACCTAGCTAGACGTCTCCATCATATCGCCCATCCTCTGGGGTGGTCATCACGCCGGACCCTCCTGACGACGAGCGCCAGTTGGACGCAGCACTGTCTCACACTGTTCATCAGCGCCACCTTTGTGATCAGGGAGGTGAGAGTCAAGGCTTTGGGTCAAAGCCTCTTACGTGTGTTGCTGATGGGGCGTTGCGTGGTTGTTCTTCCGGTCATGTTCTCGGTTTCCCGCCCCCCGATGTCTCATGGATTGAAGAGTGGCAGTCAGTGTGTTTGCCTCGTTGCCTTGCCGCCTGTGGTCAGCGCTTCTCTCGTCATGCAGCCCTCGCCGTAGTGAGTCGTGACCCTTCCACTGTTCGTGCGTCGGGTGGCTTCTGGATCCTTGATTCAGGTACTACCCACCACATGACCTCGTCGCGCATGTCCTTTGCCTCCCTTGGTCCTGTTGGCTCTGTCTGCTTTGTCCGCACTGGCCCCGGCCAATTGCTCCTAGTCCAAGGGGTTGGTGTTGTACGCTTCGTTGGCCCAGGGGGGGACTGTTCTTGCCAGATTTCCTGTACGTTCCATCGCTCAAGCTGATTCTTCTCTTTGTTACGACACTTGACGATCAGGGTATGGACTTCTCGTCCAGTCGCGGCATTGCCTCTGTCTCTCACCGCACGTCCGGTCGCATTCTCTTGCAAGGCACACGTTGTGATCGGCTATTCCGCATCCCTACATTTGCACCGTCTCCTGTCACTGTTGCCCATGTGCATGTCGTGCGCTCTCTTTCACCCACTCCTGCACAACTGCTGCACCGCCGCCTGTGTCATATCCATGCCACAGCCATCGACAGCATGCTTCATGTTCTCCTCACTGATGGCCTTGATGTTGCCACGTTCCCGGCTCCCTGTCCCCTTGACTATCTTGACTGTGCTCAGGGCAAGATGCATCAGTCGCCATTCAGCACTTCAGAGTCTCGCACTTCTCATCCTCTTCACTTGTTGCATGCTGATGTCATGGGTCCACTCTCTCATGACTCTCTTGGAGGTGTCGGGCACTATGTACTTTGTCTCACAGATGACTTTTCTTGCATGCGTTGGGTCTTTGCTCTCAAACAAAAAGGTAACGTTTGCTCCACTCTTGAATCCTGACTTCCTCAGGCTAAAATTGCTTGTGGTCATTCCCTTCGTCTCTTTCGTTGTGACCGTGGCGGTGAATTCATTGGTCCCACCTCTCGCTTCCTGTCCTCCCGCGGTGTGACTGTCAAAACCACTGCTCCCTACACATCCCAACAGAACGGTGTTTCTGAGCGATGGAACCAGACACTTGCTGATGGAGTTCACACTATCCTTACTGCCTCAAACCTTCCACCCCTATTCTCTTTTGAAGCCATGTCGTACATGACGTGGGTCTGGAACCGTGTTCTGCACGGTCCCCTCCCATGCCATGTCACCCCATTCGAACGCTGGTTCGGTCGTCGTGCAGACCTCCGCCTTGCTCGCGTCTGGGGTTATGTTGCTGCCGTTTGGCTTCTCGAGGACCTTCGTGACGGCAAACTTAGTCCTTGTGCTCGCTTGTGCACCTTTCTCGGGGTCTCCGCCATGTCCAAAGCCTGGCGCTTTAGGGACCCCGATCGTGCCTGCATCGTTGAGTCTCGTGACGCCCTCTTCTTTGAGGACGTCTTTCCTTGAGACCTGTCCCATGTCGCTCCACCCTCTTCCTTGTCCTCGCTCCGTCGGCTTGGGGGGGTGGTTCTCTTCTAGCCTCCGTTCTCGCCGATCCTTCCCCCGTTTCCCCGGCCCCTTCCACTTTAGACCCACCTGATGTGTCCCTCTCTGACACCCACCTCAGCACTCCGCCTCCATCCTCATCCGACCCTTCCACAGCATCTTCCCCTTCTTCATCCTCTCAGTCTATGTCGGTGCCTCTCAGCGATTCACCACTGTCTGCTGATGTCGTGGCACAGTCAACTCCCGGCACTGTGGCTGAGTTGTCTCCACAACCCGTCATTCTCCCGTCACCTGTGGTCTCTGGTGAGACAGTCACACCTCCGGTCACAGATGTGCCCCCGGCCGTATCTGAGCCTTGCACTCGTTGGGGGCGGCTACGTCCACTTCCACAGCACTCGGCCACACAATCTGCTCAGCCCTCTCAGCATCGCACTCGCTCTAGTGTCCCTCCCACTGCAACTGGCTCCACCGCCAGACCAATTGGCCTTGATGCACTAGGCCTTATGGTGAGCGTAGTCCACCCCAACTGTGCAGTCGGCTATGCACTGGTTGCTCATGAGTTCCATAGTGTGTTGGATGCTTCAGTCGTCGGCTATGTCGCCGCATGCTTTGCGGCCAGCAGCCTTCCCTCACTTCCTACAGAGCCCATCACTGTGCGCCAGGCAAGAGAGGTAGCTGATGCTGATCTCTGGGAAAAATCCATGCAAGAGGAGCTCACAGCCTTGAATGAGCATGAGGTCTTCGAGCTTGTTGACCTCCCCCCTAGCCGCAAAGCGGTCTCAGCTTGCTGGGTGCTTTGACGTAAGTTGAAGCCTGACGGTACTGTCGACAGTTACAAGGCACACCTCACCGCCAAGGGATTCTCCCACATCCCTGGCGTCGATTTTGACGAGACGTTTGCACCTGTGGGACGTTACACCACAGTTCGAGCTCTCTTGAGCCTGGTCGCTCAGCACGACTGGGAGTTGGAACAGATGGACATCAACAATGCATTCTTGCATGGACGCCTTGACAAGGAGATCTACATGGTGCAGCCTCCAGGGTTCACGGATGGCACAAACAAGGTCTGGCGGCTGCGTAAGGCCATCTGCGGGCTCAAGCAGTCCCCTCGCTGCTGGAACCTGGACATCTCGGCCACCCTTGAGAAGGGTGGCTACCATCGAAGCACAGTTGACCCTGCGCTCTTTCTGAGTGCACCATCGCAGCGCTTGGTTGCAGTCTTGGTCTACGTGGATGGCCTTCTTATTGCGTCACCCAGTCCCTCTGCAATGCAGTCTGTGAAAGACCTCTTGGAGTCCACTTACAAAATGAGGGACTTGGGTCCTTCTCGGGTGTTCCTGAGAATGGAGATTGAGCGGGACCGTCAGCGCCGGACACTGCATGGCTGCCCACATTCACAGCCTGGGGGAGCGTTTCTCATCCATGCTCGCTAACACCCCTACTGCATTGACACCCATGACACCAGCTGGGCATCGTCTCCTGAAGTCACTCAACGTGGCTCAGCTGGGGGAGACTGTTGGTGTCACCGATTACCTCTGTGTGATTGGGTCCCTCATGTACCTTGCCACCACTCCTAGAGCGGACGTGGCCTTTGCGGTCAACTTCCTTGCTCAGTTTTCCCAGCAACCTCGACAGAAGCACCTCAAGGCTGCACTGCGTGTCGTTCTCTATGCACTGTCCACTGTGCGTGTGGGACTGTGCTACAGATCACAACCCTCTGTGGTGATTGATAGCTACACTGACAGTGACTGGGCCCACGATGCAGATGCTCGTAGTCGCACTGGTTACATCTTTCTCGTGGTTGGAACCGCCATCTCGTGGAAAAGCGGTAAGCAAGGTTGTGTTGCGCGTAGCTCCAGCGAGGTTGAGTACGTTGCCCTTAGCGCAGGTACGTGTGAGAGTGTCTGGCTTTCTTGCTTGCTGTAGCAGTTGCACGTGCCCATCCACTACATCACATTGTGCTGCGACAATCAGAGCACCAAGGCAATTGTTGAGCATGATGGCATGCATCATTCACGCACAAAACACATCAACATTGAGCACCACTTTGTACGTGATTGCATTGCCGCATGAGAGGTCCAGGTCGTCTGGGTTGACACACGTCAGCAGCGTGCAGACATTCTTACCAAAGCTCTGAGCAGTGGGATGTTCAAGGCAGCTGTGCATGCAGTTGGCTTTTTGTGTGCACGCGATGCTCCTGTGTGATTTGACGCCCTTTGTCTGTCTCTTGTACTGTGCTTCTTCGTGTGGTGTATGGGTTGTTCGTTTGTGGGTCCTGGGGGAGTTTTAGTTTTTCTGTCAAACACGCAAGTGACCTCTTGACTTCTTCCATTCACACACACACACACCATTCCTGCATGTGACTGAACATGACTGAAGCTGTGGAGCCATGCATCACTAGCGTCTCTGCCGGGTGCAAGATCGGTGGGTCGACCATGCTCAGCTCTGTTGGAGCTGATAACTTACTACTCCAAACATTGGGTGATAAGCCACATGAGCTTGAATCTATGCAGCAGGTTGAGGCAGCAGCGTTGTTGATGCAGCGTGCGGGCTTCCATGCTCCTTGCTTAAGTCTGCTGCCCCCTCAGTCTGCTGCTCTAGAGTCTAAGTCTATGAGCTCTGGGTTTGTTACTCAGAGATACACGCGCCAGAGTTAGCGCCAGAAAGCAGCTGAAAACTGGAAGTGACTGATTACTGATCAAGAATAAACAACAATGGGAGACCCCTCCAAGTTCTAGCTCCCCCCCAGCTCTGTAGAGCTTGTTACTCAGATCAAAAGCCAATCAGAAAATAGCTCTGTTTTCAGGCTGGCAGGTTTTCTCGGTGAGGCCTGCCAGACGGCCGACAGCCCAAAACCCAGGCATTATCCGTTTTGCCTGAAAACTAGACCATACCATAATACCGATGCTACAAACGCAGACGTGCAGTCAGAAACACCTAGAAAAATAGTAGCAAAGCGTTATTACTGCCTGAACCCAGGCAGTGCCTACGCTGGTCCAATGTGCCAAACAGTGCCCCGCAATATGAAATATGGACCCTAGGTAGAGCATGACACAGTAGACACAACAGCACAGTCAGATCCAGCACCACAAGCACGCGGACAACCTCTGCGCAGCCAGTGACCGCCGGCGGCTTGACCGCCAAGGACGCCTACTGATGGAGCTGAGCACGTTGACATAGTGAGGAGGCTCCAGCGAACTGCGAGTAGGCCTCAGCGTGCGTCGACTCCACCGGACAACACTCCAACAGCGTCAAGTCTCGCCGTCAGTCATCTGCACGCCAATGTACACAAGCCGGGAGAACACAACAGAGTACAATGAGAGACACGGAAAAACCAACACTCCCCCATGACTCACAGGTGTAGTGCACATGGGCAGGCAGCATCACATGCGACGGACAAACTCCCCCAGGGCACATGGATACGGAAGCGAGGACAAATGGTGCTACTCACGGACGCACACCGACTGAATTCACAGCCTTCTTGAACGAGTTGCGCTTCAGTGCCTTGGTCAAGAAGTCGGCCAACTGTCGTGCTGTCTCGACCAACACAATGCTGATGCTACTGTCATGCAACAACGAACGCACATAGTGATACTCAACATTGATGTGCTTTGTGCATGTATGATGCACGCCGTCATTGTCGGCGATGGCCATGGCACTCTCATTGTCACAATGCAACATGATGGACGCGACGGGCTGATGCAGCTCGGACAACAGACGACGTAGCCACACGCTCTCACATGCGCCTGAACCAAGGGCTATGTACTCAGCCTCAGCGGTGCTGCGTGAAACGCACCCCTATTTGCCACTGCGCAAGGACACCACTGTGCCGCCAACCAGAAAGATCCAGCCTGTGCGGCTCTTAACATCAGGACTGCCGGCCCAGTCACTGTCGATGTAGCCCACCGCGACAACAGACGGCTGTCGGCGGAACATGAGACCTCACCGTGGAGTCGAGACAACATAGCGCAGGACGCGGATCGCGGCCTCGAAGTGGAGGTGATGCGATTCTTGAGAGAACTGAACTAGGAGGTTGACGGCGAACGCGATGTCTAGATGCGTCGTCGTTGCCAGGAACATGAGTGACCTGATGACGAGAAAATATGCGGTCACGTCTACTGGCTCCCCCACCACAGTCGGATCGGAACTTTTGAGCATCGCCTGACCGTCCAGCGACATGGGTGAAGATGCTCTCGGAACGAGAGACAATTCCTCAGAGAAGTGTCCGGACAGGGTGCTGACGTAGGCAGCCTGATGGACATGCAATATGCCAGCGTAGCGATCATGCTCAAGTTCCATGCCCATAAAGACTTGCGATGGCCCGAGGTCTTTCATCTGGCAGGCGGCGTGCAATAGGTCCTTGACCCGCTAGATGGCAGCCGTATCTGGTGATGCAATGAGCAAGTCATCGAAATAGACCAAGACGGCAACGAGCATTTGACCTCCCGGGCTACTGAACAGCGCGGGATTGGCAGAGCTGCGAAGGAGGCCGCCGCTCAGAAGCGTATGACTGATTTCCTGGTTCTAGCAGTGTGGTGACTGCTTCAAACCATAGAGGGCTTTTCGTAGCTTCCATACCTTGCCAGAGCCGTCATCGAAGCCTGGGGACTGCACTATGTAGAGCTCCTCGCCCTCCAGTGAGCCATGGAGGAAGGCGTTGCTAACATCCATCTGATGTAGTTCCCACCCATGCTGTGCAACCAGGCTGAACAATGCACGGCTGGTGGAGAACCGACCGACCAGTGCAAAGATCTGGTCATAGTCAATCCCAGGTATCTCAGCAAACCCCTTGGCCGTGAGACGGGCTTTGTTCTTTTCCAGAGACCCGTTTGGCTTCCATTTTCGCCGGAGAACCCACTTGGCGCCGATGGCCTTGCGGCCCCGAGGAAGGTCGGTGAGCTCGTAGACGTGATGTTGCCGGATGGCAGCTAGCTCGTGGGTGCACGCCGCTTCCCACTGTGTGGCCTCGGGAGACACCCGAGCCTCGCGTAGGGTGGCTGGGTCCTCTAGTCACTCAGTGGGGCGGACTGTGAGGGCATGCGCGTTTCGTGCCCCTGGTGGCAGCTGTGTGAGTACGGCCGTAACGGCATACTGGTGTTCCTGATGGAGCAGGGCGTAGCCCAGAGCCGACCCTGGATGTAGGTGTGCAATGAATGACAGTGAGGCCAAACCAAGTGCCTTGGTGCCGGGGTCCCCACTCACGACCGTGGGAATGGAGCGACGTCTCCGAGGCAGTGGATCTGCATCTCCCCCAGGGGGTCGTGGGGTGAGAGGACGTGCAGAGGTGGCTTGAGTGCTAACTGTCGGGACCCTAGGTCTGAGGCTCCCGCCTGGACCGCGTGTGTAGTGAGCCGACATGGACGAGGGAGCCTGCTCTGTGGGGTTCAAAGACACAGATGGGGCGGCTGGCCTAGAGGGGCCAGCAGACACAGATGGGGAAGCCGGCCCGGAGGGGTTGGCGGACACAGACGGGGCAACTGGGCCTAAGGGGCTGGCGGACACGGACGGGGCAGCCGGCCCTGAGGGGCTGGCGGACACGGACGGGGCAGCCGGCCCTGAGGGGCTGGTGGACACGGACGGGGCAGCCGGCTCTGAGGGGCTTGCGGACACGGACGGGGCAGCCGGCCCTGAGGGACTGGCGGACACGGACGGGGCAGCCGGCCCTAAGGGGCTAGCGGACACAGACGGGACAGCCAGCCCCGAGGGGCTGACGTCCACCGACGGGGAAGCTGGCCCTGAGGGGCTGGAGGCCACAGACGGGGAAGCC
>SZWC01004714.1:137163-148510 GCA_023375785.1 Penium margaritaceum | reverse complement strand
GCTCTCAAGCGGTCCACACACATCTGTGTGTACCACGGCCAGTTTTGCCGATGCACGCGTCCCCTTGGCGACAAACGGCTGCCGAGTTGATTTGCCAATGATGCATGGCTCACACACGGCCTCCTTGGTTCCATCAAGGCCGCTGATTTGGAGACCCCGCACCACTTCCCTCTTAGCCATCTCCTTCACTGTCGATGGAGAAATGTGGCAGAGTCTGCAGTGCCATAGGTCCAGGTCTCCTCCATCCTTCGTTGCAAGATTGGCGGCGTTGGACCCCACCCGGCTGCTGAGGATCTTCGCGCGTAGCAGGTACAAGTCGTCCTCCCTCTTGGCACGCGCAATCACCTCACCTTTGCCCTCTTTGCGAATGATGGCCTCCTTTGTGAAGAGCACCTCAAGTCCCTTGTCGGTAAGGAAGCTGACGGAGAGCAGGTTTGCCCCAAAGTTGGGCATGTGGAGCACGTCGTGGATTGTGCTCGTGACAGGTTTGCCATCCACAATCGACTCAATGCGGACGTTACCCTCACCGGCGGCCACCTCTGTTTTTCCATTGGCCACCGTCATGCGTCTCTCCGAGGCGCTGTAGGTGACAAATGCTGCCCTGTTGCATTGCGTGTGGCGGCCTGATCCGGAGTCGATGACGGCAACTCCCGGATCCTTCAAGTAGGTGGAGTTGTACGCCATAAGGGCGAGCTCATCTTTCTTCTCGCCCCACTGCGACCGATCTGTTTTCTTCTTGGGACAGTTCCGTGCGTAGTGGCCCTCCTTGCCGCAGTTGAAGTACTCCCCCTTCTTGTCACCCTTCTTGGTGCCCTGTTTGGCACCCTTCCACTTGTCGCCTCGGCCTCCACTTTGAGGATGAACCGTGTAAGCTGAACTTGATGCCGCTGCACTCTCTCGACCGCCACGTCGCGTCCACTCATTGCGCATGTACTCAGCAACCTTCGAGTACTTCAGCTCGTCGGAAGGCCAGCCACCAAGGACTGTGATCATGGGACTCCAACTGTCTGGCAAGGCCAGAAGGAGGATCATAGCTTGCAACTGAGAGTCGACCTCCCAACCCGTGGCCACGCACTCCGCTGCGAGCGACCCAATCTGCTGCATGATCTCCATGATGTTGTCACCTTCGTTGGCTCGGAGGGTGATGAGCCATTTGAAGATGAAGAGCTGATTTGCAAGGTTGCTTGACTGGTAGATGGAGCAAAGTTTTGACCATGCGTCTGCGGACAGGGTGCATCCTTGGATGTGCCAAAGTTGTGGCGGGCATAACGCGGACACAAGGAGCGCCAACGCCTTCTTATTGCGCTTCTTGTATGCCTCCTTCACCTCAGCCGTTGCAGTCTCCGGCGGAGCAGTCTCATCACCTTTTATGAGCTCAAGCAGTCCCTTATCGTCGAGGAAGACCTCAAACTGCCACCTCCACAAGGAAAAGCCTGTCCCATCAAACTTAAGGACAGCGCGGCTGCTCTCTTGCTCGCTGGTTGCCACATCTTGCTGTTGGAAGCGTGAAATCAAGCTGGCATTGAACCCCTTAGAGGCGTGGGCCCATAACCCTTTGTTGGCCTGAGGGTGAGTGTACACCCTGGAGGGTCCCTAGCAGTGGCTGGTTCACACCACCAACTGTTTTTGGAGAGACTGAAACTGTGGAGGCAACTGGTTCCGAGGATGGCAGAAAACTGGTCAGAGAGTGAGGCAATAGTTTTGGCCTCAATTGACTGGGAATGAAAACTTGATCAAGGCCCACAAGCAGTGGCATTTTATAGCCACTGATCTAAGCTTTCTAGAACAACAAAGCATGCCAGATTTGGAGCTTCCTAGCAGATTCTATGGCTTCGAGAGTGCTCCTTGGTAAGCTGTCCTTTTTCCCACCTAGGAAGGCATCCCTTCCCTCCTCTAGAAGCTTCTGCCCCTTCCTAGATTCCTCGGCTTGCTTCTAGTAGGAGGGAAGGTGTCCAGAACACCAAGACACCTCTAGATGCCTTGTAGGACAAGTCACCCCTTCTAGAAGGTGTGCCACCTTCCTGGACCCTCACCTGGCCTTCTAGAAACTTAAAGAGGAACTCTAGAGGTTGAGCTAGCTTCCTGGCATCTATTCTCCACCTCCCTTGAGGCAGGGCAGAATTTCATCTTGTGGGACTTGAACNACCAAGACACCTCTAGATGCCTTGTAGGACAAGTCACCCCTTCTAGAAGGTGTGCCACCTTCCTGGACCCTCACCTGGCCTTCTAGAAACTTAAAGAGGAACTCTAGAGGTTGAGCTAGCTTCCTGGCATCTATTCTCCACCTCCCTTGAGGCAGGGCAGAATTTCATCTTGTGGGACTTGAACTCGGGCCCCTGCCTCTAGAGGTGGACACCATTAACCACTAAGCCACTAAAGCTTGTCTTTTTGGTGTTCCTTTTTGGAGTCACTCCTGCCATGGTGAGGAGCATTACTCCAACAGCTGGGTCTTCTCGGTGAGCCTTGCCAGACGCCCGACAGCCCAAAACCTGGACGTCGTCCGTTTTGCCTGAAAAGTGGACCATACCATAATACCGACGCTACAAACGCAGTCGTGCAGTCGGAATCAGCTAGAAAAACAGCTTCAAGAAGTTATGGCTGCACGAACCCAGGCAGTGCCTATGACAGTCAATGATGTCAAACAGGACCATACAGAAGGAGACATGGACCCTAGGCATCGCATGATGATGCAGACGCAATGCCACAGCCAGACATAGCGCTAGGTACATGCAAACAGCATCTGCAGTGGTTGTGACCGCCGGTGGCCTGACCACTGAGGAGGCCTACCGATGGAGCTAAGCGCATCGCCACAGGAGGAGGCTCCAGCGACGGGTGAGTGAGCCTCAGCGTGCGTCGGCTCCACCGAGCGACATTCCAGCAGTGCCAAGTCTCGCCGTCAATCATCTACACGCCAATGTACACAAGCCAGGAGGACACAACAGAGTACAATGAGAGATGCACGAAAACCAACACTCCCCCATGACTCCCAGGCGTAGTGCACATGTGCGGGCGGAGACACAGTCAACGACCAAACTTCCCCAGGCCAAGCAGAGACACAAGCAGGGACAGAGAGAAACACTCACGGATGCATGCCAAAAGAACTCACAGATTTCTTGAATGAGTCGCGCTTCAGTGTCTTTGGTCAACAAGTCAGCCAACTGTCGTGCTGTCTCAACCCACACGATGCCGACGCTGCCGTCATGCAACAACAAACGCACATAGTGATACTCAACATTGATGTGATTTGTGCGTGTGTGATGCACGCCGCCATTGTCACAGTGCAACGTGATGGCCATGGCACTCTCATTGTCACAGTGCAACGTGATGGATGCGACGGACTGACGCAACTCGGACAACAGACGACGCAACCACACACTCTCACACGCGCCTGAGCCAAGAGCAACATACTCAGCCTCAGCAGTGCTGCGTGCAACGCATCCCTGCTTGCCACTGCACCACGACACAGCTGTACCGCCAATCAGAAAGATCCAGCCTGTGCGAATCTTACTGTCCAGACTGCCGGCCCAGTCACTATCGGTGTAGCCCACCGCGACAACAGACGGTTGACAGCGGAACATGAGACCTCGCTGAAGAGTCAAGACACCATAGCGCAGTACTCGGATGACGGCCTCGTAGTGGAGGTGACGCGGCTCCTGAGAGAACTGGGCCAGGAGGTTAACGCCGAACGCGATGTCTGGGCGCGTTGTCGTCGCCAGGAACATCAGTGACCCGATGACTCGCAGGTATGTGGCCACATCAACTCGCTCCCCCACAACGGCTGGGTCAGGACTCTTTAGCTTTGCCTGGCCATCGGGTGACATGGATGAGAATGCGCTCGGCACGAGTGGGAGGTCCTCCGCAAAGTGGGTGGACAGTGTTTGCACATAGGCGGCCAGGTGGATGTGCAGGACGCCCTGGGAGCGATCATGCTCAAGCTCCATGCCCATGAAGACTCTGGCAGTCCCAAGGTCCTTCATCTGGTAGGCGGCATGCAGGAGATCCTTAACACGCTGGATGGCAGCCGTGTCTGGCGACACAATGAGCAGATTGTCGACGTAAACCAGAACAGCGGCGAAGGTCTGGCCTGGCAGACTGACAAACAGTGCGGGGTCAGTGGTACTGTGCTGGAGCCCGCCACAAAGGAGCGTGCTGCTGATTTCTTGGTTCCAGCACCGAGGCGACTGCTTCAGGCCATAAATGACCTTGCACAGTCGCCACACTCTCCCAGTGCTGTCGTCAAAGCCAGGGGGCTGCACCATGTAAAGCTCCTCACCCTCCAGTGAACCATGGAGAAAAGGGTTGCTCACGTCCATCTGATGCAGCTCCCACCCGTGCTGGGCGACCAGACTGAAGAGTGCCCGGCTAGTGGAGAACCGGCCAACTGGGGCAAGGATCTGGTCGTAATCGACCCCAGGAATTTGAGCAAACCCCTTGGCTGTAAGGCGGGCCTTGTACTTGTCCAAGGACCCGTCGGGCTTCCACTTACGCCGAAAGACCCACTTGGTGCCGATGGCCTTGCGTCCTGGGGGAAGGTCAACGAGGTCATACACGTGGTGCTGTAGGATAGCGACGAGCTCATTGGCGCAGGCAACGTCCCAGTGTGCGGCCTCAGGAGAAGCTCGTGCCTCGCGTAGGGTGTCTAGGTCCTTCGGGCGTGCTGTGGACCGGATTGAGAGAGCGTGTGCAACTCGAGCCCCAAGTAGGATGCACGCGAGTGCAGCCGCGACAGTGTACCGATGCTCATGATGAAGCATGGCGTAGCCCAGTGCGGAGCCCAGGTGAAGGTCTGCAATGATGGCCGAGGTGGTCAGGCCGAGGGCCTTGGTGCGAGGATCCCCACTCACGACCGTGGGGGCGGAGGAGACACGTGGAGCCACGAGGGGTCGAGGTGCCACGGAGCGCGGTGCGACGGTCTGCGCGCTCACCGACGGTCTGGGTCGGAGGCGATCGCCTATGCCACGCGTGCAGCGTGGCAGGGCAGGTGATGGCACTGAGTCCGTCGGGCTGATGGAGGCAGACGGGGTTGCTGGCCCGGAGGGGCCAGTGGACGCGACTCGGACTGCCGGCCCGTAGGGATCAGCCGACGCGACTGGGGCTGCAGGCTCGGAGGGACCAGCAGATGTGACTGGGGCTGCTGGTCCGGAGAGACCAGCGGACGTGACTAGGGCTACTGGCTCGGAGGGACCATCGGACACGACTGGGACTGCTGGCCCGGAGGGACCAGCGGACGCAATTGGGCCTGCTGGCCCGGAGGGACCATCGGACGTGATTGGGGCTGCTGGCCCGGAGGGACCAGCGGACGCGACTGGGGCTGCTGGCCCGTAGGGACCAGCGGACGCAACTGGGGTTGCTAGCCCGGAGGGACCAGTGGACGCGACTAGGGCTATTGGCCCGGATGGACCAGCGGACGCGAATGGGGCTGCTGGCCCGGAGGGACCAGCGGACGTGAGTGGGAGTGCCGGCCCGGAGGGACCAGCGGGCACGACTTGGGCTGGTGACTCGGAGGGACGAGCGGATGCGACTGGGGCTGCTGGCCCGGAGGGACCAGCAGACGCGAGTGGGACTGCCGGCTCGCAGGGACTGAGGGATGTGTCACCCGGAATCGGCAGGATGGAGGACGGACTCACCACTCCCCCGAGCGACGGGATAGACAAGGACGAGCCAGAGCGAATGAGGTCGCGAGGAAACAGGTCCTTGAAGAAGAGGGCGTCCCGGGACTCAACGATGTAGTGCTGGGAGGGATCCCAGAATTGCCAGGCCTTGGACTGACGAGAGACAGCGAGGAAGGTGCAGGGACGTCCGCGATGGGCAAGCCTGCCGCCCTGTTGCGGGACGGGCAACCACACAATGGCCACGCAGCCCCAGACGCGAGCCGGGCGGAGGTCAGCTCATTGACCGCACCAATGCTGGTACGGTGTGGACTAGCGAGGAAGGGGACCATGGGGAATCCGGTTCAAGACCCAGGTCATGTAGGCCATGGCTTCAAAATAGAAGCCCTCCGAGAGACCAGACTCGACCTGCATGGTGCGGACGGCGTCGGCCATAGTACGATTCCACCATTCGAAGACACCGTTCTGGGCGGGTGTGTAAGGCGCGGACGTTTCATGACGAATTCCGTAGGAGACGAGAAAGGTCACGGCCTCACCCAGGTACTCACCACCGCGATCGGAGCAAAAGCGGCAGAGAGAGCGGCCGCACTCGCACTCCGTAAGGACAGTCCAGTCCTGGATGACGTGGGCGACATCGCTCTTCTGCCTAAGGCAGAAGACCCAACGGTAGCGAGAAAAGTCGTCAATGAGGGTGAGGACGTAGCGACCATGCTCGCCGACGGACTCGGTGGGGAGAGGACCCATGACGTCCGAATGGACAAGGGCGAGGGGGGCAGACGCACGGGAGGAAGACAAGGGATACGTGGACCAGTGCATCTTCCCCTGAGCGCATTCAATGCACTCAGTTCGGCACGGGAGGGGAAAAGTCTCCGGTCAAGGCCCTTGGCCGCCTGGGTGTGGAGCATGCTGTCTACAGCGGCAGAGTGGACGTGGTAGAGGCGGCGGTGCAAGAGGCGAGTTGTGTTGAGGAGAAAGCATACTCGTGACAAACACATGGCCTGTGGCGGCCGACAGGGAGGAGACGGAAGGAGAGGAGGACAGGCGAGGTACATGCCATAGGTTGCCACGGGTAGTGGCATGCAGCACAACAAGGCCAGACGGACACAACGACACAGTGCCAACACCACGCGAGTACACAACATCCATGCTCATGCGGTCAAGGGCAGTGACAGACAGAAGGCTGAGCTCAAGACCAGGGATGAAGAGGACATCGATCAGAAAGACGTCACCGGAGGGACCACGGAAACGAACGACGCCAACACCACGGACAGGCAACACCTGGCCAGAGCCTGTCCGGACACCGGAAACATCACCTACAAGACTGAGCATACTAAAGGCCTCACGATAGGCCATCATGTGATGCGTGGCCCCGGAGTCGATGATCTAGGTCTCAGCAGGGTCCTGAACCGGGGTTGCAAGATCACTAACAGTCACATGGCAACAAGCAAGGGACGCGGATGCGGTGGAAGCAGGTGCGAATCAAGACTGCCAATTGTCAAGCCAAGCAATGTCTTCCTGAGAGGGGGTAGCGGAGACCATGAGAGATGACGAGACTGATGAGGAAACGGGGCACGACCGTAGCTCAATCTCAGTCATGCAGGGCTGGACAGGGGAGCAGGACGTGATGCAACTCGCACTTCCCTGGGGAGGAGGGCGAGGCAGGCCGAGCTGGAGCGCGATGAACTACTCCAGCTAGCGCTCACGGGAGGATGGCCCGGGAGTGTAGACGGAGTGCGGGGTGATGGCGCCGGAGCCCGGGTAGAAGGAGGACTGCGCGGGCGGCGACGGCTGCGGCGCTGGTGTCGGCGGGACCGGCAAAGCAACGAGAGTGGTGGAGCTGCTGGACGAAGTGGAGGTGTCAAAGCCGGCGACAGCCACGGTGGCAGAGGCGTGACGGCGCTCGCACTGGCGACGCATGGTGGCGATGACGCAGGCCTCATCCGTCGGTGGAGGGCACGTGTACCACCCGTGCCCGGGCTGACCACAGTTGTGGCGGACCGAACCGCCAGCGCTGGACCCGGTCGACGATTGCTGCTGTTGCTGTTGCTGACCTTTGCCTTTCTTGTTCTGACGCTTCTTCTTCCCCAACGAGGATGAGGTAGCTGCGGCGGGGGAGGCGACGGCCACGGAGGCGACGGCAGGGGAGGCGACGGCAGGGGAGGCGACGGCCTCCGTGCGCTGGAGTCGGGACTCCAGACGGGCTTCCTCAATGCGGAGGAAGAGCTTATATGCCTAGGGCATGAGGGTGCCCTGGGCCGCCATGGTGGAGAGAACGTCGTGAGGGTAGTGGAAGAAGACGTCCGCATATGCTTCGGTGGCACCGCGCTTGATGGTGAGGAGCGCGGCCAAAGGGGGTGGGGCAGCGGTCCCGATGCGACGAAGGATTTCCTCCGCCCGCTGCCAGTAGGAGGTGACCGTCTCAGTCTGCCCCATGTGCAGGGAGTTAAACTCCCGCAGTAGGCGGCTAGTCTCAGCGTCGCTAGACAGGCGATGGGTACGAGTGAGAATGTGCCACACGGCTGCAGGGTCTGGGGTGGCGCAAGCAGTGAAGTCGCCCAAGAAGGGCTCGATGGCCAGGCGGGAAGCCGGAGGGGCAACAGGGACAAGAGCCCGGACGGCACAAACAGCGTCATACAGCTGGTCGTCCACGGTGGCATCATACGGCAAGGTGTAGTATGCCCACAGGCCCTCACCCTACGCCCAGATGCGGAAGCTAAGCTCCCAACTCCGGAACTACTCGCCAGCCTGAAGCAGCGGCGGCGGCGTCTCAAAGTCCTTTTGCCTGCGGCCGGCACCCAGAGTGGGGCCAAGGACGGAGATCACTGTCTGCCGCTGGCGCATAATCTGCTGCTCCACAAGGTATTGCGTGACAGCAGACACAGTTGGGCTGGCGCGCCCTGGAGGGGGGAAGGATGGAGGCGCATTAGGGGCAGACTGGGATACTAACGATTGCAGTGCCGCAAGCTATTGCGTTAGGGCGGCGAGCTGTTGCTGAAGAGCAGCGAGGGGGTCAGGGTTATCGCCAACGACGTCAAAGGGTTGCTCGCGCCATTGCTCCTCCTGATGTTGCTGCTGCTATTGCTTTTGTTATTGCTACTGCTCCTACTGCTGCTGCTCCTGCTTCTCCTGTTGCTCCTGCTGCTCTTATTGTTGCTGCTGCTGCTGCTCTTGCTACTGCTACTGCTGTCGCTACTACTGCTGCTGCTGCTGCTGCAGCAACCGCTGCAAGAAAGGGAGGATGGGGGTCCCCCCAGCAGAGGAGGACCCCTCCACAGTGGGGCTACTAGCCATGGTGTGATGCCCTTTGTTTTATTTTCTCTTTGAGGGTTGCTGACGTTAGCAGTGGGGTTTGCTGAGGGTGGTGGACGTTCTGCCCACCATTAAGATGACTTCCCCCTTCCTTTGCCCCTTTCTTTGGGTTTTTTTTAGTTCATGACGTCAGCAGTGACGTCACTAGTGACGTCAGCAGCGTGATGCTGACGTCAGCAATGGCGGTTGTTGGGGCCACTGCTGCAGCTGCTGTTGCTACTGATGCTGCTCCTGCTGCTGCTCCTGCTACCGTTGCTATTGTTTGCTGCTACTGCGGCTGCTACTGCAATTGGTGCTGCTGCTACTGCTGCTGCTGTTGTTGCTGTTACTGCTACTACCATTGCTGCTGTTGCTACTGCTGCTACTGCTGCTACTACTGCTGCTGTGGCTCTAGTTGCAACAGAAGTTGCTGCTGTTGCGAGCTGTTGCGACTGCTAAGGCTGCTGCAGCAGCGAAGGCAACTGATGCACCAGCGGCGGTGAAGCAGGTGGGGGAATTGTTTAACTCTTGTTTTTTTTTCTCTTTCTTCCTTGTCTGACACAGCGGGCAACTGCTCGCTGGCAGCAGTGGGCTGCTGTTCGCTACTCGCTCGCTGCGGGCAGCGAGCAACAGCAACCGCTGCTGGTAGCTGCTCATGGCAGCAGCTACTGCGGCTAGCTGCTTCTGCGGCTGGCTACTGCTACGGCATGCTGTTGCGGCTGCTACAGCCTGCTGCTACTGCTGCATGCTCCTGCAGCTACTGCTTGCCGCTGTTGTTGCTCGCTGCTGCTGCGGGCTACTGCTACTGTGAGCTACTGCTACAGGCTGCTGCTGCTACGAGCTGTTGTTGCGCGCTACTGCTGCTGCGGGCTGCTGTGAGTTGTTGCTTCTGCCTGCTGGTGCTGCTCCACGCAGCTGCTGCTGGCTGCTGCTGCCACTGCTCGTTGCTATTGCCCATGGCAGCCGCTGCTGCAAGCTGCTACTGCTGCGTGCTGGTGTAAGTAACTGCACCGGGGTGACGTTGCCGCGTGCGTCGTCGCCCGCA
This sequence comes from Penium margaritaceum, assembly GCA_023375785.1. Lineage (NCBI taxonomy): Eukaryota > Viridiplantae > Streptophyta > Zygnematophyceae > Desmidiales > Peniaceae > Penium > Penium margaritaceum. The sequence goes on along the minus strand of SZWC01004714.1, from coordinate 138,568 downwards.
GGTGTTGGACGCGGCCTGCACCTCACCTCCTCGCATCACGTGTGGGGGTCAGTGTTGCCGAAGATAATTTCGGCAGCATTTCTCCTCGTCCAGTGGCCGTGGGAAAAAATCTGACGTCGCCACCAGGCAGGTCAATGCTGCCGGAAAAAATCCGACAGCATTTCCCCTGCACTAGTGCGTATGGGGGACCGCCGGCGTTGTCTTGCACCTGTACGCCAGTGTTCTGCTGCTGCTGCTACGCCTGACTCTGATACCAAACTAGAAACATAGGCAGCAGGTTAGGGCAGCATGCGTTGTTGATGCAGCGTGCGGGCTTCCACGCTCGTTGCTTAAGTCTGCTGCCCCCTCAGTCTGCTGCTCTAGAGACGAAGTCTGGAAGCTCTGGGTTTGTTACTCAAAAGTGTGCGCACCAGTGTTCGCGCCAGAAAGCAGCTAAAAACTGGAAGTAACTGATTAGTATTGAAGAATGACCAACAATGTGAGACCCCTCCAAGTTCTAGCTCACCCCCACTAGTGTAGAACTTGTTACTCAGCTAACCAACCAATCAGAAAATAGTGCTAGACCTATTTTCCAGGCAAGCAGGGTTTTCTCAGTGAGCCCTGCCAGACGCCCGACAGCCCAAAACCCGGGCGTCGTCCGTTTTGCCTGTAACATAATATCAACGCTGCGAACGCAGTCGTGCGGTCAGAATCAGCTAGAAAAACAGCTACAAGAAGTTATGGCTGCACGAACCCAAGCAGTTCCTCTGATAGTCAATGATGCCAAACAGGACCATACAACAGGAGACATGGACCCTAGGCATCGCATGATGCTGCAGACGCAATGCCACAGCCAGACATAGCGCTAGGTGCATGCAGAGAGCATCTGCAGTGGCAGTGACTGCCGGCGGCCTCACCACCGAGGAGTCCTGCCGATGGAGCTGAGTGCATCGCCAGAGGAGGAGGCTCCAGCGACAGGTGAATGGGCCTCAGCGTGCGTCGGCTCCACCGAGCGACACTCCAGCAGCGTCAAGTCTCGCCGTCAGTCATCTGCACACCGATGTACACAAACCAAGAGGACACAACAAAGTACAATGAGAGATGCACGAAAACCAATAGCGGGGCCACACACTTAGTTGCTCTGAGGTGTGAGAAACCACGGTGGCGTTAAATGGAAAACCTAGGCAGCAGGTTGGGGCAGCAGCGTTGTTGATGCAGTGTGCGGGCTTCCACGCTCGTTGCTTCAGTCAGCTGCCCCCTCAGTCTGCTGCTCTAGAGTCTTAGTCTGGAAGCTTTGGGTTTGTTACTTAGAAACACGCGCGCCAGAGTTAGCGCCAGAAAGCAGCTGAAAACTGAAAGTAACTGGTTAGGAATGAAGAATGAGCAACAATGGGAGACCCCTCCAAGTTCTAGCTCCCCCCCACTA
>SZWC01004714.1:86878-105501 GCA_023375785.1 Penium margaritaceum | reverse complement strand
GTTACGCGGACAAAGCAGGGCAGCAGACCAAGCGAAAGAGAGCATGGCGGGCGTACCTCGGGAGAGTGCGGCAGAGGGCTGAGGAACTTGTCTGTGCCCGAGCCGTCCGCCCTGGCAGTGAGAGCAGAAAGGAAGTGGAACACCAGCCGCTGCTCCGGCGACCCCACCTTGTCCGCCACGCGCGCCAGCTGGCCCACCAGCGCGCGCACCGACACCTGCACATCCGAATTGCCCGCCGAGGGAAACAGAGATGAGCACACCGGTTCTTGCGATCCCCAAAAAAAAGAGTCCACCAATTTCCGGGGCGCTTAGGAGAGTCTGAAAAGTTGAAATGCAGAGGTTAAAGGAGTAGTTCAGCAAACAACTTGTGCAAGCTCTCTCTCTCCCAAGCACCTCGCCGTACTGCGCCAGATGCACCAACACCACATCACGCGTCGCCGTGCTGCTCCTCGCCCCGCCGTTCGGCACCACACCCACACCGCCCCGCATCAAGCCCACCACGAGACACCGCACGCCGCACCGCGCAGCCACATTTCGCCACACAGTACTGCACCACGCCGGTCCGCGCCGCACCCCCTCACCACGCACCTGGTCATCGGTCGCGTAGCCTTCGGCAAGAGCCACCAGCTGCTCGCGCACGCGCACCATCCCCTCCGACATCCTGCCTCCATCCTCCACAGCCCCTGCGCCACGTCCACCCACTCCTCCCAGGACCCCACCCAGGGGCAGGGGAGGCGCCGTCGCCCAGAAGCTCTCGTCCTGAGCAGGCAGGCAGCTGCCCATCGAACAGCGGAGCACGGCCGCGTCGCTGCCGCCCCCGGCAGAAGAGGGAGAAGCGCTGCCGCCACCATCGTTCCTCAGGGCAGAGAGGCGAGGAGTGGAGGAAGTCCGCACGCCACTCCCAAACTGGAGCGTGAGCGGGGGGAGATGAGGGAAAGACCCGGGGACATCCACAGCAGACGTCGCACTGTCGAGGGAAGGGAAGGGCGTCAAGAAGCCGGGCGACGGCTGCAGAGAGAACGACGGCATCGTGATGTGCACGGAAGGGGGAGGAGAAAGGGGCCCCGCAGTNGGGCAGCTGCCCATAGAACAGCGGAGCACGGCCACGTCGCCGCCGGCCCCAACAGAAGAGGGAGAAGCGCCGCCGCCACCGTCGTTCCTGAGGGCAGAGAGGCGAGGAGAGGAGGAAGTCCGCACGCCACTCCCAAACTGGAGCGTGAGCGGGGGGAGATGAGGGAAAGACCCGGGGACATCCACAGCAGACGTCGCACTGTCGAGGGAAGGGAAGGGCGTCAAGAAGCCGGGCGACGGCTGCAGAGAGAACGACGGCATCGTGATGTGCACGGAAGGGGGAGGAGAAAGGGGCCCCGCAGTAGGCTTGGCCCTCCTGACAGGCACCAGTGCGCCGGGGGCAGACCCCGCAGCACCGCCTGCGCCTCCGCCAGCAGCCGAGTCGGCAGTCGCAGACCCGTCTCCCGCTTCTCCTCTGGTAAACCTACCCTTCTTCCTCTGCTGACTCGACCCGCCAGCAGCAGCAGCAGCAGCGGCAGCGGCTGCAGAGGCATCGGCACCAGGCGCATGCGCTCCCACTGCTCCTGCAGCAGCAGCTAGGGCCCCCTCGTGAGAGTGCCCAGGCCCAGTGAGATCGCCGTCCTGCGACCTGCCCGACCGCGCCCGGCGCAGATGCCCGGGCTGCAGCAACAACACCCCCGACCGGGACGCCACCTCCAGCAGCTGTCGCGGCTCCTGCGGCTCCTGCCGCTCCGGCGGCACCTCCCCCGGCTGCACCGCCCCCCCTTCAGCCTCCTGTGCTTCCGAGGACAGGCGGTCAATCACGGCCGCCAGTCGCAGGGACAGGTCCCCAGGTCTCGTGCCGCGGTCCACCGCCTGCAGAGGTGCCGCAACAGCCGCCCGCGCCAGAGTGGCGTCGTCTCCATCTTCGCTGTGGCCGCCGCTGCTGTGAGCATGGTCGCCTGACGCGGAAGCCTCCACTGGGGACGGAACGTGACCTCGAACATCCTCCCGGTGAAAATGGTGTTGCTGCTGCTGCTGCTGCTGCTGCTGCTGCTGCTGCTGCTGCTGCTGCTGCTGCTGCTGCTGCTGCTGCTGCTGCTGCTGCGGCCGCCCAAGGTGGCTGGGCTGCTGAAGCTTGAGTGGCCTCTGCTGCTGATGGTGCTCGTGCGGCGCCACCCTCATCTCAGGAGAGGAGGTGCTGCCAGGGCCACCCTTCGCCAACATTGGCGCCTGTCTCGACCCGGCAGGAATGGCAGCTCCGCCGCCGGCAGAGGCAGGCGAGCCCAGCACAGGCGCCGACCGCGAACCAACGCCCCACGCCCAGGGCTGCCGCGCCGCGTTCGTCAGCTGCGCACCTCCAAACGCACTCGCCTCACTCGGCCCACCACTCGGCGCAGACGCCCGTTGACCAAAACCTGTGAACAGCGACTCCCCCACAGCAGGCACAGGGGGGGGGGCAGCGCCACCACCGACAGCAGTGCCCCGACCCCGTCGCTTCGGCCCCGCTTTCAACCGCCGCCAGGCGCCAGAGCCACCACCAGTCGTCATGGCGGACAGCTCCAGCAGCTTCGGATGCACACTGGGCAGAGGAGGCGGAGGAGGGGCGGGGGGAGCGGTGGCAGCCGACAACTCCCCCGAAATCGTCGCCGGCGATGGGGGCGCAGCCTGAGACACGGAACCGCCGTCGCCGGCCCCGGCGTCCTCACGGCGGGCGCTCACGCCCCCTGCCTCGCTCGCAAAAGAGCTCGAGGAGCTACCATGGCTCCCCTCGCCCTCGTCGTCGCAGTCCCCGACCCCTGAATGAGGACCCAGAACCCCTTCGCCTCCGAGCTCGTCCTCGTCGTCCAGACCCAGCATGCCGCGCAGCGCAGTGATGCTCCACTCCTCCGTTCCAGACCACAGCCCAGCAACCGCCCCCCCAACTCCTCCATTGCTACCGCTTGCGGCAGTGCCACTCCCCCCCATGCCACCAATCCTCGGGGGAGGGCCCAAGGACGGGTCGGAGCGTCGTTGTGAAGGGTCGACCGTAGTGGCAGCGGACGAGCCAGGGCCGGGACCTGCGGCCGAGTGGCCCATGACTGAGGTCTGCACAGCGCCGCGCGGCAAGGCGGCGCGCGCCATGCGCTCGCCGTCGTCACCCTCCTGGCTCCCACCAACCTCCGCCCCTGCTGCTGCGGCGGCGTCAAACGCGTCAGCCCCACCGCCGCCACCAGTGATGCCGAGGAGCACCCGGTCCGCCAGCAGCGACGTCGACGACGACGGCGAAGGCGGCGCCCGCTGCCACTCGCCGGCCCCACCCACCACATTCACCCCAGACAGGCGCGGGCCCAGCCTCTGTCCCTGTGGGAAGCCCATGGGTCCCTCCGGCAGCCCGGCGAGGGCCTCCGCAGCGGCTGGCCACTGCCCCTCGCCCACATTCTGCACCGGTTTCACGTCAGGCGCCGGAGCGTGCAGCAGACTCCCCTCCGCCCCAAACCCTCCCACCAGCAGATCATAGGAAGGGGGCAGAGGGGCAGCAACAGCAGCAGACGTCCCTGCCACATTGTCGTCCACGGGCACTCCCAGGTTGAAGTCCATGTCGCCAAGCAGCAGCGACATGTCGCCCTCCGCGCCGTCCGCCATCTCCGCCGCCCACACAGAGCTGCTGGAGCCCGCGGGCGTGGTGGGCAAGCCGGCCGCCGCTAGCGCCCAGTCAGGCGCAAACCCCCCATCACCACCGCTGCTACCGCTAAGGCCCAAGCTGCTGTTGCCGCCGATGCTGCTGTTGCTGTTGCTGTGTCTGCCGCCGACAGTACCAAAGACGACTGCAGACTCAAAGCCTTGCTGCGAAAGTGAGGCGCCGGGAGCGGCCTGCATGTCGGCACCTAGTGGCGTTGGCACTGCCTTGCTGTCGGGACAAAAACATCCCTTCCTCTCCTCCGCGTCCTCCTCCTCAATCCCTGACCAGATGCTGTCAAACGCCTCCCGCTGCTGACGCTGCCGCCGCCACTGCTGCTGCTGCTGCTGCTGTTGCTCCGGCTGCTGCGATGCCGAATCTCCAGCCGCAGAGGGCGCGGAGGGCTGGAAAGGGTCAACGAAGTCGCCGTCGAAGCAGCCGCCCCTGCGTGTGAAGGCGAAACAGTGGACGTGTAGAGCAAGACGAAGGCGAATGAAACAGAAAAAAAAGGGAAAAGGTGAACGGAATGAAGCAGAGGAAAGACAATGGGCTGGTGCTGGTGCACGCATCCCGGGTGCAAGGGTAAGACGACAATGAAAACGACAATGCGTGGGCCACGGGGGGGAGATCGTGCAGAACGGCTACGAAGAACACAGACAAGAGCAGTGTGGACAAGGGGCGAGGAGACCAAGGGGAAGGGCAGCACGCGCGGTTGCACCAGGCAAGAGCCTGTAGGCTGACGGGGGCATTTGGCCGTAGCCGGAAAGAACATCGCTCCGCGAGCCACTCCGTGAGAAAAAGAGACGTGATCCTGGGCGCGCAGACGCCAGAGGGACGTTTCTTTCTTGGACGTGCACCGGCCCCCCACGGGGGAGACGCGGGGCCTGCTCGGACAGGTGAGAAAGACGGCGCGAGGGATATCGAGGGACAGTGCAGCGCACGACGCGAGGGGGCGGCAGGGCGGCCAGTACGCACCTGGGGGGCTGCGGGTGTGGGTAAGGAAGAGCACGAGGATTGTAGGGGTGAAGCGGCAGCGCGTGGAGGTGCGTGGGAGCAGGGGCGGCAGGCTGAACTGGAGGAGCGGGCGGGAGGACTATGCCCGGGGGCATGCACTTGGCGCTTGCCATGCCTGTGGGCGCAACGCGCCCGCGCTGATAACGAGAGCTCAGGACTACCGGTGTGGTGGAGAGGAGGGTCCAACGGAGTGACCGACACGACAGGGGCGGAAGCGGGAAGTCGTGGGGGGATGAGGCGTTAAGGCAACGCTTGGCAGAAAGCTTGTGGAAGGCGACGGAGTGATTTTGGGGAACATGTTAAGGCGGGAGGTGATCGGTGAAGACAAGAGTGGACAAGTGGAGCATCTGCACAAGACGAGCGCGAGCAGTCAGTCAGTCGGCTGCAACCGCCTGCCACGCGCATGCGCTGCTGTCCCGCTCCGCCGGCAGGAATCCCGGCGCCCTGGCCGACGGTTATGGGGAGGAACCAGAAAGGGCGGGAGGGAAGGGGGAGAGGGGGGGGGGGGGGGGGGGGGATAAGATCCGGCAGTCGAAATCCTGTCCCGAAAAAGTTCGTATCCGGATATCGTCGTGCTGGCGAGTTCGGTAGGGTTTGCGATGCTCGCGCACAAACGCAATTTCACACAAAAGGCGAACCCACTGGGGTGGAAGTGCTCGAGGGGCGGCCATCCAATGACTGACCGAGGGAGACACGTGTAATTGTGTACAGGGTCTGGATGGGTCCTCTTACTCGTGCACATATGCCGCGGTGGGCTTTTTCCGAACGCTGAAGAGAAGATGGGAGAGCGTCGCAAGCGTAAATCGGTTATTCTTCCTCGGCGTGCCCGTGATTCGCAGTCGTCCGGAAGCAGCATCTGGCTGAATCCGACGCATCGTCGAAAAATGGGCACAGGACGAACTGTAACCTTTAGTTGCTTAAACTATAGCAGACGGACTCTATCTCATACAATTAAGTTTGAGGTTCCCAACAGTTCTCTATATCCGTCTAGGCGGTGCTTTCGTCGTCTCCTCCCGTCTTCTACAACGACATAGAAGACCAGTCTGAACGACGTCTCCTCGAGTAGGACAACCTGCGACAATATGATCGGCAACGATCTTTTGTGTCGATTTCAGGAAAGCGCTCATCCTAAAGGCCAGTGAAGGTCAGTTCTAAGAAGTGTCACCAAGGTAGCAGCTTCCGGAAGGGAGCCCGGTGGGAGGGATTTTCTGCCTGCACCATCTTCAAAACCAAAAAACCAAAAGTGTCATTCCCACGGGATCCGGCGAGAATAACAGCACCTTACATGTCATAATCAAGATGACATCACGTCGAGGACGGCCTGCAAGTGAAGAACGGAATCGCTAGGGAAAAGGCATCCACAATCAGCTGTAGTCTACCTACCGATCGACACCTCAAAGAATCATCTCGCACGACCTTATAACTCGTAACTGTGTTGCATATGGTCATGGCAACATAGAACAAATCAATCTGCAATGAATATCTGAAATAGAATATCTATACAGATCATTCCATGCCCTTCAAATAAAGAAGTAATTAAATGGATTTTAATCTCAAAAAAATAAAAATTTTGAAAATTAAAGGATTAAAATAATTCAATTCAAATATTTTGGGAAAATAAAAATTCATGAAATCCACTCTCTAAAATCCCCTTACTCCTCACTTTTGTATACATGAAACACTGAAGGCATGAAATAGTGCATAAATTGATATCATCAGTTATAAATTTTTCGCATTAAAAGAATTATTTATGATTTGATTATATTTAAGAAACTTTCCAGTTGTTATGGAACTTCCTCAATGTGGATTAAATATGAGTATCCAACATGTAAACTGTGGAAAATATCTTTCATCACAAAATACCCTTACAAAAATAAGGTTTAATCGCAATCATCAAAGGTTTTATCATTTACATAACAATCATATGAATGCATTTTCAATAAGATAAGACAAGAAAAACCAAAGGATAACTCACTCAAAATATGGGTGTCTAACAAGACAAACACCGAATGGCCAAAAAAAGGGGACCAAACTCATTGAAATCCAAAACATAAGACATCATTGTAGAAAAAAATCAAGAAACCTGCAAAACAAAATTTATTCAGGGGTATTATGAACTATATAAAGAAGAATACATGATATGGTAAACAATTTAACCCTACAAAATTAATCAAACAGAACACAAACAAAATATGAACACAAAATCTTGTATGAATTAATCCATAAAAATAATTAATGCAGTGAATCAACAAACGTAATTCTTTGAAAAATGCAATACATTGATTTGGTGAATTCAATTAAAAGAATAAAATCATGCAAAACACAAAAAGGGAAATCCAAAAAGAAGTGCGATGGCATAGGGTGCAATAATAATTCAAATAAAATCAAATGCATTCATGAAGAAATCAATTCATAATAAAATCATATCTAAACGTGTTATTCAATCAAATAATGCAAATCTCTTACTTACCCATGCGGATGTTAAACAACTAATCAATAAGAAATTTATCATTTTGAATTTAAAGCTTCATAACAATACAAAACATGAAATGAAATTACACTGTAATCTAAAAAACGATGAATTATGTTATTAACTTTTTATGACCATGTTCAACGATTCCCTCTATGAAATCATTCATTTTCATGTTTTTTCTTTTAAACTTTTTGCCCTTCAACAATCCTTCAATGGTTCTATCAAAATTCACATAAATAATGTTAACTTCAACTACCCAACAAAGGTTGGGTAGCTGGATTTGGTGAAGATAACCGTTCCCAAAGTGATCATTGTTCTTCTGATATGTACTCTATTGTGTTACATTTATTTCTAGACAACATAAATCGAATGTGTTGTCTATATCAATTTCACATTTCACTTGTTTTGTAAAATTGGTCTCCTTCTTCATTCCTTTACAAAACATTCTATACACATTTTCAGGGAAATAATGATTTGCGGCCAAGGTCCAATTTGTGACTTTTGAATTGATGATTCGAAAATCGTCTTGCTTCATTATGTTGAAGTTTACCATCAATTTAGTCTAATGATCAAAATCGTTAGAATGCTTAACATAACATGTGAAAATTCCTCAATTAATATCAAACCATCTAACATGTCACTTATCATTGCTTTCTTCCATGCAATGATAAACAATTAACACAAAGACAATGAAGCTTCTGTAACGGATTCGACGGAGTCCTTGACCTTGAGCAGGGTCACCTGGGACTGTGGGCCCATAACCCACAATTCCAAGTGACCCCACTCAAGCCACGTGGCTCCTTCAACCAATCGGCGTGGCACTGCCACACTACACTCCCCCCCGCTAGAAGTGATGGCCACCTCGACATCTCCAGTAATCGCGACGTGGGATTCGAGCCCTGGAGCTATGATACCAATGTAACGGAATCGATAGAATCCTTGACAGACTAGGCCAAACGGTGCTTGAGGGTCTCCGACCCTTAAGCCATCCCGTCTAATTGCCCACAATCCTAGGAGACCCCGCTCAAGCCACGTGGCTCCTTTGACCAGTCGGCGTGGCACTGCCAGGCTACACTTTGAGTTGTGATAACACACTAGACAACCCTCTTCCACCACTAAAAATATACAAGGACTTACCACAAAAACACAAGCAAGTTATTGTTTCATTGTTATCTATAGTTTCTGGCAAATTGCTTGTAAACATGTCCAAAACAAAATAATGTTGAATTTTCTCCTCATACACGTATGGTTAAAGATAGTAAAAAATACAAAGAAAACAATTTCTCTACAATTGTTACCAATCTAAACAATCTACCCATGCAGCCCCCCTTGCCTAACAGTTCAACATGTATTCAAAACGGACGAAGGGGAGAAATAAAACAATGGTATGGAAGATCTAATGTCTTCATCACCCATTGTGTTGTTTTTCAAACACAACCCTCTGGCAAGGATGACAAACACCTAAACTCTCACATCTTTTCACAAGAAAAATGAGTAGAAACGAAAGATGTCAACACACATTGTTTTCTTCTATCATTCAAATGGCATTACATGTGCATGAAATGAAATCCAATTCTCATGTACTAGAAAATCCTACTTTGATGAAAGAAGTAACAAAAATGGTTTTCATACAAAGGGATAATCTCTTCCCTGGTGGAACATCAACAATCAACATAAAGTGAAGGGAGATATTATCTCAGCATCTAAGTCCATGCACGCCCTTAAAACAACAATTTCACATGCTATAAGGAGATCATTCATGTCCTCTTTAGCAAAAGTGACATGCGTGTTAGTAGCCAAAAGGTGAAAGAAGCATTTTCTTCATGATGGTGCCACATGTTTATTGAACATTAGCTCGGTTGAACATGGCTTTAGCAACCAATATCTCATAAAAGCGTGTTGATTGCCAAGAAGAACATGAAATTTCCACAACAAAACAATGACATTTTTCATTCTAGACAAATTTCATCCTTAAGTCTTTCGAAGAAGAAATCACACAAACCTGCCTGCCAATCTTGCAATATGTTACACATATGTGGCGTTGGGTGCAAATCAAGTGAAGCTTTTTTTGAAGAACAAGAAAAACCATGTAAAAGTTGCTAATTAATCATAATGAATGGCAAAGAGAAACTTTTGCAATCGCAAAAAAGATGAATCCTCTGAAATGAAGCATAACTTGTTATCATAGAGTACAACATCCTTTGAAGAAAAATACTTTTTCCTTTCCACGAAAAGTGAAACCTTTTTTTCATTAGTGCCTTACCGTTATAAGAGAGAGGTCAGCATCATCTTGGGAATGCAATGATAAGCAGACACAATGATATGAAGGGCACATCTTTAAACATACAAGTTACTTCTCTCCTATGTGCGTTAAAGTGATATCCTCATTGAAATAGCCTTCCAAAAGAGAAGGGCCTTGGACAACTCAAGATCAATGAATTATCATATAAAAGAATGTTTTGAAAAATTATTATTCTTTATGCAGTCATTATTCTACATCAACCCACTTTTCCTTCTTTAAGTTTAAAGATCACACTCACATTTCATATAAAAAAACTATCGCATACATTTAACATAAATGGAAATCAAATACTTTAACGTTCCCATATCGTATCCTAATAAAACTAAAACTCAAAGAACATATTAGTGTTGAAAATGTGTCCATGAGTGCATATACCTTTCACTTTTCCGTGTCTTCACTTCATTTATGATTACAAACAATACAAATATACGTGATCCAAATTGTACCAATGAATAATTCATGCAAAAGAGAATGAATGAAAACTTCATATGATTCATGATCAACATTTTGATGATCATCACGTCGTGTACAAAAATGCTTGAATATGTCATCATGAAGTTAAAATGGTTCCTCTATACTAGAACTATAGTAATATAAATTATCTGTTAAGCATATGTCAGATTAGCGAATCTAAGTCAACCATTTACATGATGTATAATGTGCTGAATAATAATGAAATAATTTTGTGGTTGTTTTTATGACAAATGTATGTTTTCCCAAACTTTGATCAATATAGAGATAGATGAATAATTGAAATCATTGATTTTGTCACTCAAGTGACAACTTCATTAACTCTTACAACGTGGAAAAACCAATAAATCTGAAAAAATGTTAGCTTACATGGTTATTTCAAATTCATTCCAATTTGAACTGACATCAGGATGTGTGAATTGAAAACAACGTTTCATAATTCCTTCCAAAATTGCTAAACTATTTTACTATGCTCAAGACGTTATCTTTGGGGTTTTGAATGATCATGCGTTTCCACGTCCATAAAAGCTTCAATAATCTAAACTTTCATTCTTTCCAGATTATCCTCCCATAATAGATTCAGCAAATATAAGTCTACATTGGTCATCTAATTTATCATTCAACCGTGTTCGTCAGACAACATAAAGAGTAAATCTGCTTTGCTTTGGTTCTTCAAATAAAAAGCAAACCCAACTCCTATCACCTCATCCATTTGGGTACTCTTAAGGAAGCACTTGTGCTTTTGTGTATCCCATCTATATGAGAGAAGTTTCAAAAGACAATAAAAAGTGCAATAAGTGAATAGATATTTTTCAAACAACATATCCTTACCAAACCTTAGGAATACTTGTGTATAATTCATACTTACACGGACCAAAACAACCCTTGACAACCCAACAATTTCAATCAAGATTGGGAGAGGCTGGCTTGGACTTGGTCTAAAGTTGGGTGATATCCACCCACATGGATTTCATAAGGTGAGTGTATTGTACATTGTTTATGGGACATTCATTAAGGAATACACAAGATTTTTACGTAGTGAGACACCTCACGGTACATTAATGAGTTCAAAAATTGCATGTTCATTTTTGTATATTTTGTAGATTCCATCACATGCCTACACTTTGAAACTACTAAAATACAATCCTTCGTTTGGAGGGCATATGAATTTCGACAAATCTCAAGTTAGACGCCCCTTTTAGTGTCTAAGGGTTGTGTGTACGTAAGTGTTTGTGGGCGGTCTCTATATACATACACAATAGTATGATTGGAGATATCATTCATTGGAGCAATTCATTTCAAAACCTTTTGTACATTTTTTAACATTTCAAAGCTTCCATTATATATACACGCTCGTTGCCTCTCCTCGCACAACTCAGAAATGGAAAGAATTAAGACTTTGTCAAATTTAGATTCAAACATCTTCCAACTTCCAAACACCAAGGTTATACATGGTCAATAATAGGAATGTGTGTGATGATTTAAAAACATCATGAGTTTGACGGAAATGTTATAAAACATTCAAAAAAAATGTTTCATGTTAATTTGTGTATGTTTTGATCTTTTCATCATGTTCATCCACTCGTAAACTGAAACATAATTTCTGATTTGTGGGGAGGGGGACAGAACATGGATTTCAATGAAAGTTGGTCGAGCCCCTATGTCAGCAACATGCACCCATATTGTGGAAGGATAGTGTATAAGGTAGTTTTCTTGGTGGATGCATCACAATGGACAAGAATTTAATGAAAAGGAAAGTTAGCTTGTGCACTTGAAAATTCAATAGCATGGTCGTGTGCATTTGTAAACATCAAGCAACAATGGTCACATATACATCCTCATATACTCAGATCACATAAGTAGATTTTTTAGGGAGGTGGGTTACGCGTGGAAAAAATTAGCTACATAAAACCATGTGCATGGAAAGGAGTAGGATATAGTCACAATTCCATTAAATGAAAGGGGAATTAAGGGGATCCTTTTTTTAAGGAAAATATTATTTGCATTAAGAGAAAAACCAATCATATGGACAAACCATGCATAAAGAATGATTTTTTGAAAGACCTAAAACATACATCATTGTTAAAAACGTAATATGCATGCAATTTGTTCTTGTTTTGCATGAGGAATGTTTCCTTTTATTGTTTAGAGTACATGAAACCATGTTTCAATACATAGACATTTTTTATTCTACAATTGAGCTCACAAGGACATTTTTATGTGTGTTAATTTTAATGACCACATCAACCAATGCATGAAACAATGATGATTTTCTATCCCTCTTATTTTCATTTGTCTATTTTTCATTTCACACTTCCCTTCACTCTTACTTCACATCTGTTATCCTTCCCTTTTATCTTTGATCATAGATTTAAAAAGCCATAATTTCTTCTTTCTTTTAATGTATTTGTTTTTTATTGTCAAAAAAAAATCCATCTAGCTTCATTAATACATTTATACATCCTCATATCACTCTTTTGCTCTTAGTCTCCCACACTCTCTATCTTTGTCTATCCCTCTCTCTTTCCCTCTCTTCCCTTATCTCTCTTTGTATTTATCCTTATGTATCTCACTCCATGTATGCCTCTCTCTCTCTCTCTCTCTCTCTCTCTCTCTCTCTCTCTCTCTCTCTCTCTCTCTCTCTGTGTGTATCTTGCTCTCTCTCACAATATCCCTCTCCCTCTCTCTATCTCTCTCTCTATCTCTCTCTCTCTCTCGCTCTCTTTCTCTCTCCCCCCCCCTCTCTCTATTTGTGTCTTTCTCTCCTCTCTTCACTTGTTCATATTCCTCTCTTACAAACTCTCCCTCTCTAAATTCATCACACACAAAATCTTCTTCACCCTATCATGTTACCTCTTTTTTTTTTTAATCTCTCTTCCTTTCCTAAGGTTCTATCTTGTTCCATTATTTTCTCTCTCGACTTTTTCAATATCCTTTTGGTGAATTCAATTCAAAATCTTAGACTCTACATAAGAAATATTACTTTTCTCAGTAGGAACAATCTGAATCGTGAGAATCCTCTTCATGTGTCTTGAACACATGAATAATACGTTTCATTCTCAAGACAGGATCTTAAGGAATGGGTTTTCCTCTAGTTGACTTCCACATGTTTTACCGCTAGCCATGTCATGGATTCTTACAATCTTGAGGAAATGTTTATCCTTCCTCCCAAATTCATAAATTTTTTATTCCTTTTTTTCTTTCATCCTTGGAGAGTATGCACTAAGATGAAAAACATTATAATACCTTATGTTTTGCTTGTAATTGCATGAATTAAATATTTACAATGTTGCTTTGTTACTATTGAATAGAGTTACAAGTGAATATATCTATAGTGCGTGGCCAACACCACGTGGATTGAGTGGGGCTGGTGGGGTGTGGGCAATTGGTCTCAATGGCTTGAGGGTCAGAGACCCTGAAGCATAAGGGTTTAAGCCTAGTTGGCCAAATATTCTGGGAAATCCATTACATTACTACCAGATTGCTGAGGTTCGAGTTCGATGTGTGGATGCCAAGGGTGGCTCACGTCCAAGGGGGGGTTGTAGCGCATGGCTGGGGCCACACGGATTGAGCGGGGGTCCCTGGCCTATGGGCGGTTAGACAGTATGGCTTGGGGGTCGGAGACCATGAAGCAACACAGTTTTTGCCTTGTTGGCCAAAGATATTGTCCAATGCGTTACAATTTCGAAGATAATTCATTAAGAGCTTTGACTTATACGGATTTATGATTAGAAATTACAACAAAGGAGGGCATTTGTTTGAGGAGAATGTATATGTAGAATGTTGTTGATGCATCATAAATGATACCTTTGAACCAAATCTCTAACAAAGCCTGCTAATTTTTGTTTCTCAATGAATATAAAACGTTTAGGGTTAGGTGAAGCACCAAATAAACATTGAAAGTCGTACCTAGGAAGTGAGATATGAGATCACTCTTACAGAATTTTGAATGATGTACCATATTTAAGAGAAGTGGTTTGCATGATTGGGAAATTGTGATGGAATATGGGCCCAAACTTAGTAAAATGGCCACGAATGTTTCTTTGTTTGAATGGCTTTGTTATAAGACCTTTTTCTTTCATTTTATGAATGTTTTGTGGTTCGCCATTACATAAGGCGTCTCATTCTTCTGCCATCCTAAAGATGGATTATGGAATGTGAAACAATACTATTCTTTTCTACTTTCAAAAAGTTACACCTATACCACTTTGTACTAGCACATTTTGTATTACATCCTCAAATAACTCTCTCAAAAATTTTATCTCATCTTAATTTTATAAGATTTTGAACATTAGAAGCTAGATATCAGAGTGTCTACGAACAACTAGGGGATTGGAATTAGGTTGCATGGCGCTTTGAATTTTTATATTTGAATTTTTGGGGATCATCCATAGGATCTTCGACTAATGATTAAAGGTGGGCTTGGCTCTTGGTAAATTGTTTGATTTAGGCAAGCATGTCCCATAATTTTATGTTATAGATTTAATGTTTTCATGTGTAGAAGTTTCAGTTTTTCTTTCTATTGCATCATCCTTTTCACATTATACGGGTTTTCCATCCCCTTCCAATTGTTCAAAACTGGATTTTTGTTATTTTTTGAAAGCTGTCTCAAGAAAGTCCTTTATTGTTCATTTTCCACTCTTTCATTACGATGAAATCATTTGATAAAACTTCTCACCTTTGAATACGGACTGTGTGAGGAGAAATTATGTATGCATTGGTGCATGGTTATTTTTTCCAAGTTTGATTGGGTTAGTTTTGCTTTATTTAACTACACAATCATTTTTTTCCCGTGTTCTTATCTTTTACTTTTACTTGCACGTGGTTGAAGGCTTTTTGTTGTCTAGAACAACAATATTGTATATTTCAGTTGTAGAATTGAAAATAATGCATTGTGTTTTACTTGGATTAGATCATCATTAGCTCAGTGTGTGGACCAGTAATACCATTTCTGCCAAGTTCGTTTTATCTTTGTATGCAAAAGATGAGTTGCACCATACTTGGTTTTCTTTTCGGCTTAAGCTTTCATCTGGGAGCCTGAGGAATCTGCTTCCTTCTGGTCAGGTGAGCATGGTGGAGGCGTCAGTTTTGCAACAAGGGCAGAGTGATTTGAGCATCCAACCACATTTACTTACTTTCATTGCAAGCTATCAGTGGAGAAATGATCTGGTGTAACGGCTATATCCGTGTTGATCCATGGCTCATGGAAGCTGTGGTTCCTCATGATGGACTGGTGAAAGTTCGCTGTAGGTTTGAAGTTGACATGCCCGCTCCGGGCATCAAAGCAGGTGATGTGAAGGTCCGTGGTGTTCTCTCCTTGTGGGTCGTGAATGATCTGCTGTATTCGGAAATCCAGTTGATTACTTCATTACACTTGTTTACGATCATTAACGAGAGTTTGCATTTGTTTCCTTTGGTACTGGAATTCCGTACCGAATTTCCGACGATGATGCGAAAACATCGTTTTGTTGAATTCGCGCATCCAACTGATCCGAGAGTTCGGCACACGATTGCTTCGTTCTCTTTCCACGCTGCGGCTGCCCAGGTACATAGTCGTGGATGCAGCCCATACTCTCGGGTTTTACTGGTGGCACGACTACAGTTTTTAAGCATGTATATGGTGCCTCCTCCCTGCTATGACAGCTTTCTACTAATGTGGTAGACGCTCGCAGCTTGTCGTCTGCGTGATTGCAACAGCACTCCGCAGCCTTGCAAGTGCTCTTGCGTATTTTTCGGCGTGCGTACAAAGCTACGAAGAAATGACGACTTTACCGATAGCTTGGAACTGTCGTGGCGGAAATTTATGTAACAATAATTCTATAGCTAGATAATGATTTTCCGTATGACGAGCCCCACATGGCTGCGGCTGCGAGGCGGTAAAACTGATAAGTTTCTATGTGCGTTTATTGTTTTGCGTAAAAACCACCTGAGAAGCCCTCGGCAGTAGCTTCGGAGCGTTGTTGCGTTCTCGCGTTATGCTGTCTTTTAGAGACACGCAACGACCCATCTTGCAGGTTGTCTTTTCTGAAGTAAAAGTTGTCGTTTAAGGCAGGTTAA
This sequence comes from Penium margaritaceum, assembly GCA_023375785.1. Classification (NCBI taxonomy): domain Eukaryota; kingdom Viridiplantae; phylum Streptophyta; class Zygnematophyceae; order Desmidiales; family Peniaceae; genus Penium; species Penium margaritaceum. The sequence continues at coordinate 89,514 of SZWC01004714.1, read as the reverse complement.
TGAACATCCTGAATGGTTTCCACTGCATACCTCGGCTGCCGCTGAAGATAACGAAGCGAACTTGCAAAAAACAGGGATTGCTAGATACTCTTCCAGCGATATCGAGCTACTTCCACAGCCATTCGACGCATAAAGAGAACGGCATTCCCCGTCCTCCGAGCGCTACAGCTCTCCAAGCCGGATAATGCGGGCAACGGTGTAGATTCAAGGACCGATGTTGGGAGGAATAGAGAGACATTCGACAAATCCCTCCATAAAACATTTTTCGCGTTCGAACCCCGCACCTTCAGCAAAATTAGTCAGAACATTGAGCTGTTAAAAATGAAGTATCAATCGACAGTACCGTGCTGTCAGACACGTTTGAAGTGATAGTTGCTTTCGATCAAAGCTACCAGGCAGCGGCGCAACAACCGCGTATGATCACATGACATTATGACGTTGGCCTTCAAGGAAGGCCGATCTACAGCCGTACCGTCATGCTTACGTACGTTTACCTGTGTCGAACCTTCGGAAGGCAACGAACCTTCCTCGTCCTGATAAAGTGATTTCAAACGACGCCTTCAAGACTACAGCCCACGGATTGGGCTTCTTCTCGCCCTTGTCAAACGAGTTCGCAGTTCTGAATGTCAAACCATTGAAGGCAGCAATGAAATGGAAAAATAGGGGAGGTGCCCATCTTATCCGATTCTTAGACTGGCGTGCCAGAAAATACAACTCTTTGACAGGAATGCCCACACCACTTCATGTTTACCACCGGATATCCTTATTCCAGAACAATAAACTATTATACCCAGTTCCTTCCTTTTTTTACGCCAAATGCAGCGTAGATGGTGAACAGGTAGAGTTTGCGAGGAATGATATAGAATCTGGGAAACTTGTGCAATTTATAATTAGTGGTAAGTGTACTTCGATGAAAAGTGTTGAAATGCTCGACGATGTGTATACAAGTGACGATTTACTCGTGAAGCATATTCGGGGTCGTTCTTTCGAACATCGAGCGACGCGTGTGGAGTCGCTTCATGAGTGGTCGGATTTGAAAAGGTCCATCGAGAAGTCGGGGGTCTTCGAGAATCGACGGTGAAGATGCACGATGCATCTTTACATATCCATGTTTGTCGAGATGCATCAAGAAGTCGACCAAAAGGTCATGACACTTCTTTTCGAAGGCGTGAGAATAGTCAAAGTTCTCAAAAGGTTTCGGAATATCCACTGTGGGTGGGGCATTTGGGTAGTTTTCCCTCGGCAGTCATAGTGAATATCGCGGTCCTCGCGATGGGATGGACTGTTTTGTAATAATAGAAATTCCCCCTCCTGAAGGATAGGGAATCGTGTATGTTTGGTACAAAACACTCCCCCCCTCCCCCCTGAGAAACTGCTAGGAAGCTTCATAGCCTTGCTGCTGTTGACGTGGCGACACTGTCCAGTCAGCAGACGCACTAGCAAGCAGGCAGGTGCAAGAAACAGCAAGGATCAGGCTAGGGAGACACGCAAAGTCTCATAAGCTTCAATAGCTTAGTAAATGCAGAGAGGAATGACAACTGACAGGTCCAGGGCATAAATACCTGCCGCGGCGCACGGCGGGTGTCGCACGCGGCAGTCCAAGAGCTGTCCTAAGACTGGCCCAAAACCACTATTTTGGCCGTAACTCTGCGCACACATGTCAGAATCCTATGCCGTCTAAACCTAGACGTGCAGAATCAAAAGACGCACGCAACGACTGGTCACATGCATGCATCCATCGACTGACAGCGAGTATATAATGCAAAAACATGAAAATGGGCCTCATGCCCAGTCCGCCGAAAGGCGCCTGCAAGACGTAGAAAGGCACAGCAAAGAGTCCCGATGACATCTGGGGCTCTGGAACAGTGGTCGGTCAGCTCCAGACGGGTAGTCCGCCGCCTGTCGTCGCGCCGGTGTCACCAGGGCCGCCTGCCTCAGGGATCTGCACGAGTATGGACACGGCCGAGTGGTCACAGTAAACTGTACAGGAACGGCACAAAGCACAACACTCCCCCATGACCCGATGGTACGCATGTCCATACGCGTGCAGCACTGGTACAACAATATAGTGAGTGACACAGACAGATGAGACGGCAACGTACATCCCACACTCAACAACTGTCACGCACGGGGCGAAGCCCAACAGAACGAATGGCCACCAGGAACTTTCCGCGTGCAAGTGCCTTCGTCAAGAAATCAGCTCGCTGCAAGTCAGTGCCAACCCACATAATGGAGATCACGCGTCACTCCACCAGATCACGAACGAAGTGATGCTCAACCGCAATGTGCTTTGTGCGAGCATGAAAAACACCAGAGTTCTCCGCAATGGCGAGAGCACTCTGGTTGTCGCAACGCAGCACAATGGCGGGTACTGACTGCCCAAGCTCAAGAAACAAGCGCTGCAGCCAAACTGCCTCAGCAGCCCCTGCCCCCAAAGCCACATACTCTGCCTCCGACGAGCTACGTGCGATGCAGCCCTGCTTCCCGCTTCGCCAAGACAAAGCGGTACCACCGAGCAGAAACACGTAGCCAGTGCGACTGCGCCCGTCAGGACTCCAAGCCCAGTCGCTGTCAGTGTAGCCGTCAAGGACCACCGAACACTGCCGACGAAAGCAGAGTCCGAGATACGGCGTGGA
>SZWC01004714.1:41769-68043 GCA_023375785.1 Penium margaritaceum | reverse complement strand
CTCAGTGTGGAACCGTGATCCTGAGGGTGATATTGTCTCCTAGCTGAAATGCTAGGAGCGGACGACAGGTGCTATTGTGTCGGCCCTGTTTTCTAGTCCGTTTGCCTCAGGCCGGTTGACAAAGGGTTATGGGCCCACACTGACCAGTTGTAAGGCACGCTTTGCTCAACTCTTGTACTCTCTCTCCAGGTGAGCACATCAGCTTCATCAGCTCCATGAGCTCCATCTGCTTCATCAGCCCCAACGGCTCAACTTGCACCTAGCACACAGGGACCAAGGACAAGCTCTGCCCTTGGAGGCACGACCCTTTGGTCCCAACCACGACAAGCTCTGCCCTTGGAGGCAAGACCCTGGGTGTGCTAGTGTGATCTGTCTTCTCTGTTTGCAGGTAAACATTAGCTGGAGGGGTAAGCAACGGAACTACACCTTTAAACCGGTAGTAGACATCAGCTAACATCAGCCTATGTCAGCCTCAACGTAGCAGAGACACAGATTGCAGAAAAAGGGCAACTAAAATGGCTGGCCCATCAGGAGCACTGGGGGCTCCCGCAGGGCAGTCCTCAAACACAAGAGGGGCTGCGGCAGGGCAGTCCTCAAACTCAATAGTGGCTATCACAGGGCAGACCACAGGAGCAACCGTGAGTTCTAACGCACTACCGCAAGGTCTCGGATCCTTGGAAAGAATCCCGGTCTTTGAGGGGAACGACTTTCCTCTTTGGAGATGGAAGTTCCAACTGGCAATGAAAGTGCACGGCTTCATCAAGCTTTCAAAAGGAGAGGAGCAAGTTCCTGCGGTAGGCTCACCGGAGCACGAGGCATGGATGGAATGGAATGATGTTGTCATGTCATTCCCCAGCAATGCGATTGCTAAGAAGTATGTTCCCATCATTGCCGGGTACACACTGGCTTCCGAAGCTTACGACAAGATCAAGCGCGTTCACCACCCTTGCAAATAGATTATTCATCGTACAACGGCTGATCAGCATGCGGGTGAATGAGGGCGAGGGTCGAAACCCGATTTCCTACATGAGTTTGAACGACTCATTGGCGAGGCTTGCCAGATGAACGAGGACCTTGACAAAAACATGCAAGCCATGATTCTCCTCATGGCGCTACCGGAGAGCTGGAGCCCAATGATCACCGTTATGGGGGGTTGGAAGGAGGATGACTTGAAGTACATGGAAATGTCCGAGTACGTGCGGAACGAGGCCATGCGCCATAGCGGAAGTGAGGCTAACTTCTCAGCCTATGCCGCACGCTACTGTGGCCGAGGGAGCAAAGGGTCAGCCTCTGGTCAGAAAGGTGGCATCGGAAGCGGTGGCGGTTGATGCAACAATGGCGGCAAGGCTCCCAAGTGACAGGGCAACTGCCGCAACTGCGGTAAACCTGGGCACTGGGCAAGAGAGTGCAGGTCGCCAAAGAAGGAAGACAACGGAAGCGGTGGGAAAAAAGGCAGCAACAAGGGTGGAAAAGAAGCCTCCAACATGATGGCACAGAGCACGCCTCCGACAAAAGGAGCGGCGCTGCTCAGGCCAGGAGCTTTTGGGCTCGACTCTGGCACCGACCATCACTCTAGCAACGACCAGGCTGGATTTGTCTCCATCGGCCCCACCGAGCGACGGTTCAGATATGCAAACTGTAGCGTTGTGAACGCAAAGGGCGTGGGAGACAAGCTGGTGAGCATTAGCCTCAATGGTGCGGAGAAGGATTCACGCTTACGTGACGTGGTCTACATGCCCCCGTTTGCGGCAAACCTCCTGTCCGTTTCAAAAACAACGGACAACGACATGACGGTGGTGTTCACGCAGAAGAAGGAGGTCATCGCCAGGAACAAGGACATCAAGGTTCTCTACGCCAACAAAGATCTCGTGGCACAGGTCCCACGCATTGGCGTGCTCTACGTATTGCAGACAACGGCAACAAAGAGCTCGGAAGACGAGGGTCATGCGAGTGCGGTGGAGGCAGTGGTCTCGGAACCAACGTAGGAGAGCACACTTGTGGAAACTGAAAAAGTATCTCCATCGCAAAGGACGAAGACGCTGATCTGTGGCGTAGACACTTTGGGCACGTTGCAAACAGCACGCTTCAAGTCATCCAACAACAACAGCTGGCCCGCGGCATGGATGGTTGCAAGAAGGATGCGGTTGGGTGTGGCAGCTTGTGTGAACCTTGCCTCCAAGGTAAGACCAAGCGAACGCGCTTTGAGCGCAAAGGTCGCCGCGCAGAATCAGCCCTTGACCTCATTCACACCCATGTGTGTGGACCCTTTCGCACAGCATGAAACGGTGGTAGCAAGTATTTTCTGACCTTCATCAACGACCACAGCCGCAAGGTGTGGATCTTCTTCCTCAAAACCAAGGGAGAGGTCAGAGAAAAGATGCAAGAGTTTGTCGCCATGGTGGAGCGGCAGACAGGGAAGAAAGTAAAAGCAACACGAAGCGACAATGGCGGAGAATATGAAGCATGCAAGGGCTGGTTACGGCAACACGGGATCAGCCACATGCCCACAACTCCCTACACACCACAAAGCAATGGTGTGGTTGAGTGGATGAACCAGACCATCCTCGGCATGGTGCTTAGAATGCTCTTTGATGCAAAACTTCCAACAATCGTTTGGACGGAAGCGGCAAGAACGGCATGCTACATCATCAACCTGACTCCTGCGGCTGCTCTGGGCAGGCGCGGCAAGAAAAAGGGTAAGCAACAGATGACGCCACAAGAAGTATGGTCAGGGAAGAAGCCGGAGGCATCACACCTGGGCAGAGGTCCAGGCAGGAGAGGGTGGCGGCAAGCTAGATGCAAGAGCACGAAAGTGCGTGATGGTGGGCTATGAGACAGCCCACAAGACCTACCGCCTGTGGGACCTGGCAGCAAGAAGATGGCTGTGGACAGCGAGCTTCCGTCCATCCAAGAAAATGGCTGTGGACAGCGAGCTTCCGTCCATCCAAGAAAATGGCACATGGGTGCTAGTGGACAGACCCGCTAACACTCACGTGGTGGGCTCAAAGTGGGTGCTCAGGTTGAAGCGGAAGCAAGATGATAGCATCGACAAGTACAAGGCAAAGGTCGTGGCGAAAGGATTCTCACAGCGCGCAGGGTCTGAGTGCGATGAGACCTTCGCACCGGTCGTCACATTTGCCTCCATCAGGTCCCTGCTCGCCGTCGCTGCCGCTGAAGACCTTGAGATCCACCAAATGGATGTGAAGATAGCCTTCCTTTATGGGAAGCTTGACAAGGAGGTGCTAATGGAGGTACCGGAAGGTGTCAAAGAACCCAAGGGTAAGGTGTGCAAGCTGGTGAAGGCGTTGTATGGGCTGAAACAGGCCCCACGGATCTGGTACAAGGAGATGGACAGCTTCATGGCTGAGATCTCCTTTGCGCACTACAAGAATGATCCCAGCGTCTATGTGCGGGAGGAAAAACATGGCTTGCTGCTTGTGGCGTTGTATGTGGATGAAATAATCATGTGTTCTTCCTCGCAGGAGGCCCTTACAGACCTAAAACAAAATCTGGCCAGCAGGTTCAAGATGAAGGACATGGGACCTCTCAAGTACTACCTTGGCATTGCTGTTCTCTGCAACTTCAAAGCAGGCACCATTGAGCTCAACCAGACCAAGTACATCATGGACGTCTTGAAGCGCTACAACATGGAGGAATGCAAACCCGTCAGCACCCCGATGCCCTATGATTGCAAGCTCTCCTCCTCCATGTCACCAAGCAACGAGGCAGACTAGCGGGAGATGCAAAAAACTCCATACCAGTCCGCCGTTGGGAGCCTCATGTATGCGATGGTGGGACCGCAACCTGACATTGCTTATGTGGTGGGCCAGGTGAGCAGGTTTGTGGCCAGCCCCGGGCCAGAACATTGGCAGGCCGTGAAGCGGATTTTTCGCTCCCACAAAAAGACTCAGCATGTGGGACTTTGGTTTGGAGGTCTAGAAGGATCAGACTCGCTGCGACTGACATGCTACAGTGACGCGGACTGGGGAGGGCAGATTGACAACAGGATGTCCACCTCAGGGTTTTTCTGTCTTCTCAACGGTGGTGCGATCTCGTGGACAAGCAGGATGCAGGACTGCGTCTCGATTTCTACTGCTGAGGCAGAGTACATCGCACTCTTTGAAATGTGCAAGGAAACACAGTGGCTTTGCAGTTTGCTTGATGAGATCAAGGCACCACAAGAGGAAGCAACGTTCATCCACATCGACAATCAAAGTGCCATCGCTATGGCAGAGGACAACATGATCTCCCGGCGTACACAGCCCATCAACATTCGGTACCACTACTCACGTGACCTTGTCGCCAAGGGTGTCGTGGAACTGGAGCACGTCGCAACCAAGAAAATGCTTGCGAACTTCTTGACAAAGCCGTTAGACAGCGACTTGCATGTTGCAGGTGTTCGAGGAGTCGGCATGGTGGATGCAAGAGATGAGAACTAACTGACCAAGAGAGCTGACGTGCACAAACACAACACAGAGCTATGGGTTCATGCGGAAGAAAACCACCGTAGCAGGTGGTCTAAGGTGCAAGGGAGATATTGTTGTTCATTTATTCCCCATGGCCACTGCTATGGCTAAACGGACAGGTTGGGCATGCACTGCTCCCTTGGAGTAAGTACCCCAAACCTTGTTCGTGGTGCAAGTCCAAGTGAGACACCAGAAGTGTAGCGCAATGGATAGCATATTGGTCTTAGGGAAAACAGGTCCTGCGATCGAGCCCTGATGTGCGCAAGAAGATTTTTGACCTTCCTGCACAGGGGAAGCTTATTAGACATTTCTCCATGCATGAGGAGGTTGTGCCACTTGGCGGTCAGTGGATGCGCCAATCGGCGAGCTGGTGAGGTGGTGTGGAGTGGCCACCCCAAAAGTGCCACTACCCCCACACCTTAGAAGCCAGGCCTAGGACTATATGTACTAGGCTCATTCCTCATTCTAATCACACAATCTGGTCTTAGATGCTCCTCACAGAGTTGTCCAACTAAGGAAAAGTACAAAGAAGACACTGGTTGTTCTAAGCCCCAGGAGTTAGTCTTTGACTAGCACCTTGCGCGAAAGTGACCAAGTGTTAAGTTCACACAGTTGTTAAAGCAAGTGATTGCCTAGGAACTGCTCAGTGTGGAACCGTGATCCTGAGGGTGATATTGTCTCCTAGCTGAAATGCTAGGAGCGGACAGCAGGTGCTATTGTGTCGGACCTGTTTTCTAGTCCGTTTGCCTCAGGCCGGTTGACAGAGCCTACCGTGTTCTCGGGCTTTCATGGAAAACCTATCTTAGTCTTCTAGTCGTAACTTCCCATTTCTTGCTTTAGCTCGAGAGACCTATGTTAGACCTGCAACTTTGTCTTTGGTTAGGCACAGATTATGCCACTTTGCAGGTGACATATGGCGTGCCTCATGTGGGGTGCGCGGATTCGCTCACGCCCTTTTTCTCGACTGCCGAGGACTTTCGTCTTTGAGTGAGCATGCTCACCGTCGAGCCTCGCTCGCCGGCGTGATGGGTGAGGTCGACTAAGGACCTCACCCCTAGCACTAGGCTAACTAGTTTCTACAAGACTTGTGCCTGTTTCTGTGACCTCCATGGAGTTTTGGACCTAGCGTGGCCTAGGGTCCACCATTTTGAGAGCCGTTTGTTGCTATGGCTTCGTAGCAAGAATCTCATGGTGTCAGATTTCTGTTGGAAAGCTGCGAGTGAGATATGAAGTCCGCACCGAGCAAAAACTGTGGCGGCCGAGCTGAGTGTGGAGTAGATCCGTGAGGTTGCCGCAAAAGCAGGCCGCGCGAGTCACAAGGGACGTCGAAACCTCATCCCTAGGCCGCGACCTGTTAGTGGAGGCAGAAAAAGAAGGGGCTTGTCCACAATTGGGTGAAAAGAGGCAAGGGGAGGAGCCCAAGTGCCATCCTCACCTCTCATGAGGTGACAGCAGGCCTCTCACCCCTCTATGTGTCTGAGTAGGTCATAGGTGGCCTGACAACAGTTCCTAGGTCAGGACAGGAGAAAACTGGGCCCAAAGTGGGCCCGGAGAATTTCTGCCGGAATTCTATTTGGCAGCGTAGAGCGGCTCACAGCAGCTGAACCTACATAGGGAGGGGCCGGTGCGAGCGGGTGTTAGCACCGACGTTGGTGCCGGTGCCACCACGGTGGCGGCACCGGCACTGGTGGAGGTGGTGGTGGCGCCACCACCTCCACCGGTATGACATGGGATGATATGAGCAAGATTCTGTCCCACAAAGACCTAACACCACCGCTGCTAGGTTTGCGTGACATCCTTTCATGGAAGGATGTTTTCCTTTCATGGGCGGCGGAGCATGGCCTTGAGGATTGCAATCTAGCTCCGCCGTCAGACGATGCGGACACGCGGGTGTCCCTCAGAGCATTCAAAGCTCTAGTCCGCAAAATTCCAGAGGACCAGTAGTATGCCTTTCGACAGTTCCACATTGGTGGCAAAGGGGAGGACCCCGCAAATCCACTCAATGGTGATTCTTGACCTCACAATGCATGGAAGCACGTGGCAACTCAAAAGGAGGAACAAGGGATGGCCCTATTGATCTCCCTGCATGAGAAACTCTGCAACCTCCGTCTCAAACCAGGCGCACCTTTTGCCGAATACTAGGATGCTACCATGGTTCTTTGCCGGTGCATTCTTGGCCTTGGTGCTTCCTGTTCCATCCTTGAGTGGCTGGATCCTCTTCTCCTGCACCTTGGCAAACTGTACAAGGATTTTGGTGTGGTTTGCTTTGGAGGCTGAAAGTTGCCGGCATTCAGAGTAACGACCTGGCGGAGGTGTTTGAAGAGCTGCGCAACTATGAGGGTATCATACGAAGTGAGACACGGCATGGTTTTGTACCAGGGCGGACGTACCTCTCATCCCTCATAGCAGCACTAGAGTGGAGGGAACGGTGGAGGAAGGGGAGGCACGGGAGGCAGAGGCGGGCAAGGTGGCAGTAGGCAAGGCCGTAGCCAGGGAGCAGGAAACCGCACCTGGAACTACTGCGGACAGCCGGGTGACTACTGGAGGGCCTGCCCGTCTCTTCAACGCATCATGAACCCCTCTGTACAGCAGACACGTCCAGCGGTTGGTCAGCCACCTACGTTGTTCTCACCTCCCAGACAACACTTGTACCCTTCAGCATGGGCGACTCAGGCTGTGGCTGGACCACAAGCGCCAGTACCCTTTGGGGTTACGACTCTTGGTCCACAGCAGTTACAGTTGCATATGTACCCAGTTTTCCTTCCTCTACCTTTGCAGCAGTATCAGGGGCCTACCCTCATGTCTCTGCATGTCAGTCCACCAACTCCCATTCCTACGTGGGTGCAGAGAGTGTACGACGTGACGATTGAGAGACAACAACCCTTTCCTCTTCCACCCGGACCAAGGTGCAGCGAGCCCATGGAGCTGCACCCACCTGAGCTGACTGCCAGCCCACAGCCAGCAGGTCAGAGGTTGCGTCACACGCACATTTCCACATCTCATGCATTGCATATGCATGAGTGGCTGTTTGACACTGCCGCATGGCATCATATGTTGTCGCACCGTTAGTTGTTTGTCACACTGCATGCCCCACGTGATGTTGAGGGTGTGAAGACTGGGTTTGGGAATGTGTTGCCGGTTGAAGCTGTGGGAAAAGTGGCTCTTCAAGCACCAGGCGGGGTTTTGTGCCTGACTGGCAACCTATGTGCGACGTTGCTAAAAGTGAACTTGTTGTCAGGGGGGCAACTAGATCAACAGGCCAATTTCTCTGCACACTGCATGCTGTTCAATGCATCTGGTGCCTTGCTTGCTGCTGGACCGCTGCACACTGACATGCTGCACAAACTGAATTTGTCCCTTTTGTTCAATCACAAGTGAACAGCCCTCAAGTGCATGTTGTCACAAGCACCGATGCAACACACTGACATCATCCATTTTTGCCTTGCACACATCAATACGGAAACAGTCGCTGATCAACTAAAACACACCCCAGCACATGGCCTGCTCCCCAGCGACTATCCTCACAGTCTCAAAGCAGACACATGTCTTGAGTATCATGAAGGAAAGGCCCATAGGCAAGCCTTCCCGAAGTCAGAAAGTGAAACACACAAATTGCTGGCACTAGTACATGCGGACCTGACAGGACCAATGCCAGTGCCATCATTCCAGTGAGGGTCAGTGTATGTCTTGACTCTAACTGATGACTACAACCGCTTTAATTGAGATCTTTTGCTGAAAACTAAAGCAGAAGTCCAACGTGCAGTCGCTGAATGGATTCCCTTTTCTGAGAGACAGACTGGTTGTTCACTACTTAAGTTGAGAACATACAGAGGAGGATAGTTTCTTGGCACACTGACAGCAGAACTGAAATTGAGAGGAGTCGAACACCAGAATAGTACTCTATACACGCCACAACAGAATAGAATGGCTGAACATTGTCACAAAACCCTTGGTGATGCTTTACGCACGCTGCTCACCGAGTCCGGTCTGTCATTTGGGTTCTAGGAAGAGGCTGTAAAAGATATCACCTGGGTATGAAACCGAGTGCCACAAGGGCCACTGCCCAAGTCTGTCACTCCCTGAGAACTCTAGTTCAAGCAGAAAGCTGAGTTGAGGCCAGCTAGGGTGTGGGGTGAAATGGCCTGTGTGTGGTTTACACCACCACAACAAGAGAACAAGTCAAGTACATGTGGTCGGTGGTGTGTGTTTGTTGGGTTCTCCCATGTCTCCAAGGCATGGAAAATTTTGGACTCCACAAACCATTGCTTTGTCGAGAGTCGAGATGCCTCCTTCTTTAAAGCACATGCCCTAATAGTCATTTTGCACACTGTTTCATGTGCCTACTCTCACCTCACAAGAGCACTACTCTGAATACGTGAGTGTACTCGTGTTCATGCCTGTCTAGTCACAAGAGTCAGATCGCAGTACTTAACCAAAGAGGGACAAGGACATGGCTGAGCCTGTTCCAAGAGATCTGCTCTCACCTCAAAACTTGGCCTGCTCAGACTCCAGTGGCACTCAGGTACCGCCAGGCCTCACAATCCTGACCCCTTATGTGAATGCGCAGAGTGAGGAAACACCACCACCCGTCCCTGTACGGCGATCTCTACGTGATCTGCCCAGAGTTGACTGTAAAATTTCTACCACACTGTCAGCACGGGAGCAATGGACCACACTGCAATGGAATCGCTGACGATGACTAAATCCAGGGGGAGTCCAGATGCTGTAGAATGGGAAAAGGCAATGGTTGCAGTACTGAACACATTGCTTGAGCATAAAGTGTTTGAGTTGGCGCCAATGCCACCTGGTCGAAAGGCCATGATGTCAAATGGGTGTTCAAACTGAAGAGAAACCTCAAAGGCCTGATTGAGAAGTATAAAGCGAGGCTTGTGGCAAAATGCTTCCATCAAATCCTACAACAGGACTTCACGGACACATATGCCCCTGTGGGCAAGTAGGGACCAGCCGCACATTGCTCGCAGTGGCTGCACGTGAGGACTCGGAAATGCACCAAATGGATGTAATATATGCCTTTTCAAATGGGCCACTAGAAGATCAACTGTATGTGTAACAGCCATAGGGCTGTTAGGATGGCAGAGACTGGATATGAATTTTGTTGAAGGCTCTCAATGGCTTAAAGCAAGCGCCTCGGTGTTGGAGCAAAGTGATTCGACGCACCTTGGAGACTGGTGGGTTCATACAGAGTCTGTGTGACCCCTCACTATTCTTACGCTGGTCCAAAGGTCTGCCTGTTGCACTGTTAGTGTATGTGGATGGCTTGTTGATCTTGTCTCCCTCCCTTGCACTCGTTGCACAAGGCAAAGCACTGCTCACGGATCACTAAAGAATGACAGATCTTGGTGAGGCAGAGACCTTTTTTGGCATGACTATCACGCACAATTGCACAGCACAGACACTGACACTTCATCGAGGTCTTTAATTGCTCATATTTCTCCACGTTTTCAATACCTGGTACAACATCTTCCACAACAGACAACTCCCATGAACCCTGACGTCTCTGGAAATCTATTGGATGCACAAACCATGGACTACAGCCCTGACACAGATCCTATGCTCTACAGATTGATCACTGGAAGCCTCTCATATCTTGCCTCAACTACACGTCCTGACATTGCGTGTGCAGTCAATGTGCTTGTTCAGTTCAGCCAGCAACCATGCAGTACACACCAGAAAGCTTTGCTGAAGGTGCTGCGTTATGTGCTGGACACTGCCGCTCTAGGTCTGGTGTTTGCCCCGACCACCAATCCTGTTATGGATGGTTACTGTGACAGTGATTATGCGCGCGGTCGTGCAGCTCGTAGTTGGGGCGGCTATGTGTCTTGTGTTTGGGAAACTGCTCTGTCTTGGCGGAGTGCAAAATAGTCCTGTGTAGCACGTAGCGTGGCTGAGACTGAATACACGGCTTTGGGTGAAGCAGCATTTGAGGGGGTCTGGCTTGGAAGACTGCTTGAAGAACTTGGCGTGCACACAACTTTTGTACCCATGCACAATGACAGCTCAGCCACATGCCGCGTTGCAGCAAATGATGGTTTGTTGCATCCACGCACAAAACATATCAGTGTCGAACATCATTTTGTCCAAGAGGCAGTGGATGCTAGGACTGTGGAAATGTGGGCCATTTATGGGAAGGCATAGCTGGCTGATTTCCTTACCAAGGCTCTATCATCCTCCTCTATCCTGCTTCAACTGCAACAACTGGGCTGCATACCCACTGCACTCTCGCCCAAGGGGGGGTGTTAATATCCTACTGTACATGTTTCTTCTCTTGTGGTGGCCGTGAGCACGCAGGGCATGCTGGTACAGTGAGTGGAGGCAAAGCACCATGATGGCACGCAATCCACATACTCCTCGCAGGTGGTCGCGTCCATCCTGACCGCATGACCCATCTCCATCATCATCCGGACTTGACGAGCCTACAGTGTGCTTGGGCTTTCATGTAAAGCCTATTTCAGTCTTCTAGGCATAACTGCCCATTGCTTGCTTGCTTTGTCTTTGGTTAGGCACAGATTATGCCACTCTGCAAGTGACATATGGCGTGCCCCATGTGGGGTGCGCGGATTTGCTCATGCCCCTTTTCTGTGCTTCCGAGGGCTTTCACCCTCAAGCGAGCATGCTCGCCGGTGAGCCTCGCTCACCAGCGTGATGGGTGAGGTCAATTACCAACCTCACTCCTAGTTTGCCACTCTTGTTACTACAAGACTTGTACCCTTTTTCATGACCGTCATGGATTTTTGGACCTAGCGTAGCCTAGGGTAAACCGTTTTGAAAGCTGTTTGTTGCTGTGGCTTCGTAGCAAGAATCCTGATTTTTGTGCACTGCGTAGTTGATTTATGGCCTGCACAATTTCCTCAACGTGTACAAAACCGGTTTTTCTCCATCGCCGTTGTCTTGGAGGGGAACAGCTCTGATGGTTTGATCAGACGCATCAGTGGCCATGCTGTAGTCTATTGCTGGATTTTCCAATTGTAGGGCTGGTGCCAATGCTAGAGCGTTTCTCAAAGAGTTAAACGCTTCTTGCTTGTTGTCTCCCCAATTCCACTCGGTGGTTTTTTCACTGAGATCGGAGAGAGGGGCTGACACTCCAGCGTAGTCCTTTTATGAATCAATGGTAGTAGTTGTTGAAGTCCAGAATAACATGGACATCATAAACATTTGTGGGCGTCAGCCAATCAGCAACCGCGCCTATACCTTTTTTGGGTTCATATGGATCCGTCCGTCGCCAATGATGTGGCCTAGAAACTCGACTGAACGGCAACTGAAGCCTCACTTGGAGACTTTTCAAGAAAAAACTCTTTTTGTAGAACTTTACAAACTTTATAAAGATTTCCATTCTGCTCCTGTGGAGTGCGGATGTACACCAGGTTGTCTTCGAGGTGTACGACAACAAAGTCGTTGAGGTAGAGGGAGAAATTTTGGTTCTTCGCCGCCATAAATATTGCAGGAGCATTTTGTGAGGTCGAACATCATAATCATGAACTTGAAGTTCCCGTGTCTGGTACGGAATATTCTCATTTTAACGTCCTCATCAGATACCTGGATCTGATTGTAGCTGCTACATAGGCTGAAAATTTGGGCCCCGTGGAGTTGGTCAAAAAGTTTGTTTGCTGAGTTTTTTGGTTCATGTGGGTCATCTTTTACACCATCATATGGTTGTATAATTCTGTATGATGATGATTTATGAAGATTATATGAATTTTCTAACATGGAGTGTACTTATGTGGTCAGTGTGTGGGAGGAGTGTATATGGAGATGGGTGCTACATGTACACTGGTGTATAATGTGTGCTTCAGGTGTGCAATTGAATGCTGGAGGGAGGGGGATTCTATACAGTGAGTGTATGTTGGAAGTGTATTGGGAGATGGGTGCCAAATTTACACTAGTACATAATGCTATGACTCAGATGTGTAAGTAAATTGGAGGGTTTTGTATGTAGTAAGTGTATGGGAGGAGTGTATGTGGAAATAGGTACTAAGTGTACACTAGTGTATAATGCAATGGTAGACATGTGCAAGTGTATGTGGGGATCAGTGGAGGGGGTTCTATATGGTGAGTGTAGTGCATGGGGAGAATGTATGGGGTAATTGGTGCAAACTGTACTCAAGTGTATAATGATGTGATTTAGATGTGCAAGTGAATGTGGAGCGGAGGGGGGGGGGGGAGGGGGGGGGGGGGGGGGAGGGGGGGGGGGGGGGGGAGGGGGGGGGGGGGGGGGCGGGGAGGGAGGGGGAGTTGTATATGGTGAGTGTATAGGGGGAGTGTATGTGGAGATGGGAGCTAAATGTACACTAGTGTATAATGTTGTGATTAAAATGTGCATGTAAATACTAGGAGAAGGGGGAGAGGGTTGTATGTGGTGAGAGAATTGGGAGAGTGTATGTGGGGATGGGTGATAAATGTACACTGGTATATAATGTTGTGATCTGGATGTATTAGTGAATGTGTGAAGGGGGGCGGGGAGTGAGGGGTTGTGTTTTATGTGTTGAGTATAAGGGGAGAGTGTATGGGGAGATGGGTGCTAAATGTACACTGATGTATAATGTTTCTATTCAGATGTGCAAGTACATGTTGATGGATGGGGGAAGGGGGGATTGTATATGGTGAGTGTATGTGAGGAGTGAATGGGGAGGTAGGTGCTAAATGTACACTAGTGTATAATGTTTCAATCTAGATGTGTGAGTGAATGTGGACGGGGGTGTGGAGGATGGTGTACATGGTGATTAAGGGGAGTGTATGTGGAGATGGGCACTAAATGTACACTAACTTATAACACTATGACCCAATGCAGGAGGGGAGGGGGGTTTGTATGTGGTGAGTGTATGGAGGGAGTGTACATGGAGATGGGAATTGAGTGTACAATAGTGTAGAAGGCCATGATTCAGATGTGCAAGTGAATATGGGGAGATGGGAGTGTTGTATATGGTGAGGGTATGGGGGAAGTGGATGTGGAGATGGACGCTAAATGTACACTCATGCATAATGTTTTGATTCAGATGTGCGAGTGGTTATGGGACGAGGAGAAGTGAAAGAGGGGAATTATGTGGTGAGTGTATGGGGAGATGGGTTGTGAACTAAGGGGCGCCCGGCGTGACGGTCATACACCGAGCCCTTGGGATGAATCTCCCAACCCTTGACCCCTTTGTGTGTGGGCTAATCCTTGACATGCCCCACGACCCTCTCCTAGCAGCAAGACTGCTGCTAGTGACAGAGGTTCCCAACGTGCGATTCTCTCGGCGGAATTTGCACCAAGGTGCGTTGTGAAAGACTTGTAGGATCTAATGGACGTGTGCAAGGCAATACTTGGAAAACAAGGAGAGTTAGGCATGGAATGAATCCTTAGACTTGGTAGAATAGTACAAGGCAATGTATAGAGTCTTTGGGTAAGATTGGCATGCCTAGAACAACCCCTAGGCTTCCTTATGTACCAGTCCCTATGAGATAGCCGAGAGCCCCTTGGTGCTCCAAAGCACTCTACTGAGGCATAATCATGCAGATAACACATGCGTCATGTATAACGCATTGCAAGATTTCTGAAACACCAAAGAACGCCTTAATCTGTGGAGAAATGACTGAATGAAGGCCATTTGAGTGCTCCATGCATGACTGCCGCGGGCAGTACCACCAACGGGGGTTACGGCCATCCAAAGCGCCCTCGCTTGCAAATGCAGCTCCAGCCGCCATCCCAAAGAGCCCATGGACCCCAATGAACCTTGCCTCAACGGCTAAGCATCCATCTAGGGGCACTTCATCTGCAGTGGGCGAGAAAGCTGCTCCACCGTGCTCGGGGTCAAACCGGTACGTCTTCCATTTTCTGGAGTTGCGCCACCCACCTTTGCACGACCGTATCTTTCTCGTCCCTGCACCAAATGACCAGTTCTTGGGTCAATTTCACATGGTAAATACAATGGAGGGATAAAAAAACGTGTCTGATATCATCATTATGACGCAATCACCTTCTTGACCCGGCGGCTCCAATAACATCCTCCCCTCCTTCGAGGGTACACCTTCCCGGTGCGCTTGCGGTACGCTCGGAGAACCTTCTTAACTGAACGTCCCCTATGGAAATCAGCTTCAAGGATTCAGCACTTGTGCTCAAGCCCATAGCCAAGCCATTGCACCAGGTACTGTCACCCGTTGGCGCGCTGACGGTGCCGAAGAATGTCCTCCACCACGTACTCCTCCTCACCCTACACCAAGGCCGGTGGAGGAGGAGCCTGTCCCTGCACCACAAACTGCGCATCCTGCTCTCTGTAGGCCTTGAGAAGAGGAGCATAGAACACGGGATGGATCCCGTAGCGGTCCGGAAATTCCAACTCGCAGTTCATCACGGACCGCTTCTCCTTGACCGAAAAAGGGCCCATCCATCGAGGCTTGAGCTTATCGCTGCCCACCCCCGCCAGTTGCAGGCTTTGGAAGCTCAGCAATACCCTTTGTCCTACTGACAACTCCTCAGTTGTCTGGTGCTTGTCCGCTTGCTGCTTCATCCGCTGTTGAGCCTTGTGGAGCACATCTCCTATGGCCCTCCACACCTCCGTGAAGTCACTGACAAATTGTTGCATCGCAGGTAGGTCCGATCCCGACGCAATCTCCAAGGGACATGCAAGCTGCACCCCATACACCATTTCAAAGGGAGACCGCCCCGTCAAGGTATGCGCTGCTGAGTTATAGGCAAACTCATCCACTGGGAGCTTGCATTCCCATCCCTCACCATTTGGCTCCAAGATCCCCCGTAACAGCTGCTCCATGGTCTGGTTGGTGCGTTCAGTTTGGTGATCCGTTTAAGGATGGTAAGCCAATGAAAGAGCCACACGGGTGCCTAGCTTTTTGAAGAGCTCCTCCCAAAACTGGGAGGTGAAGTGCGGGTTGCGGTCCGAGACCATGCACTTCAACACCTTGTGAAGCTTGATGATGTGTTGCGAGAGGAGTTGAGCTGTCTCTGTTGCCGTGATCTTCTCCGCACATGGAATGAAGTGTGCCATCTTGCTGAACCGGTCTACCACCACCAGCACCATGATGTTGCCCGTTATGTTCCGTGGAAGATCCCCCACAAAGTCTAGTGAGATGTCTGTCCACGGGCTCTCTAGCAGCGGTAGTGGCTGTAGCTCTCCTGGCGCCCGTGTCCTTCATGACTTGATAATTTGGCACGTGTCATAGCTGCTCACGTACTCGTTGTAATCTGCTCCCATCGTCTCCCACCAATATTGGCACCCAAGCATCTTGAAGGTATTGTCATGGCTGAAATGACAACTGTAGCATGAGTCATACACCTCCTCCAACAATGCTTGTTGGAACAACGCACTCCGCGGCACCACAATCGGGTTCTCCTTCTCACGTCATCAATACTAGCCATCCCAATTGCAGCCCTTCACCGTACTCCCGACAAAGTCCTGGTCCTCTGCATACCCGTGATCAAACAGGCTACGAATGATTGGAGATCCCGTCAACACCGTGATTGCATGCACGACCAAGTCCGGGCAACGTGAAAGCAGGCCAACTGGGTTGATCTTCCCTAGTTTGTACAGGACCTCATAGTCAAATCCGCCCTCCAGTAGCTCCATTTACCGTGCCTGAAGATGACTCAGGTTTGGCTGCAACTTAAGGTACTTGAGAGTGTAGTGATCTGTGTACACCATGCACCAACCACGCCTCAAGCGAGCACCTCCATTGCTTGAAGGCCTGGACCACCGTGAGCATCTCTTTCTTGTGGATTGGGTAGTTGAGCTAAGCCCCTTTCAGCTTCTTGGAGTAGTACGCAATGGGCTGCAACCCCTCCCCTTGGTCCTGCATCAACACTCTGCCAATTGCATAGTCGCTCACGTCTGTCACCAACACGTACTCCTTGCTTGTGTCCGGGTGCATCGACACCGGTGCTTCACACATGGCAGCCTTCATTGCTCCAAAGGCTTGTCCCTTGTTATTGGAGCCACTGGTCGAGGCGGTGATTATGTCATAATGCTGACTTGAGATGCATGTTTTGATGATTTCATTGTATTCTAAGTGAAAAACCATGCAAAAGTGAACCAAGAACGGGGTCATTTGGTGCAGGGACAAGAAAGATACGGCTATGTAATGGTGGGAGGGGCACCTGCAGAAAACAAGAGACGTACCGGTTCGACCTTGAGCACGGCGGAGCGAGTTTCTCACCCAGTGCAGCCAAAGCACCCTTGGATGGATGATTAGCCAATGAGTCAAGGTACATTAGGATCCATGGGCACTTCGGGATGGCGGCTGGAGTTGCATTCGCAAGCAAGGGCGCTTTGGGCGGCTGTGAACCCCGCTGGCGGTGCTGCCAGCGACAGTCACGTGTAGAGCACTCATACTACCATAACCGTAGCCGTTTCTCCACGGTTTGAGGCATTTTTTGGTGCATTGGAAAGCTTGTGACATGTAGTACATGATGCATATCTTATGTACATGATGAGACCTTAGCAGAGGGCTTTGTATCACCGAGGGGCTCTTGGCTTATTCATAGGGAGCCTAGGGATTGTTCTAGGCATGCCAACCTTACCTAGAGACTCTGTAAATTGCCTTATACTCATCTATCAAGTCTAAGGATTCATTTCTTGTCCACCTTTCTTTGGATTCCAAGCATTGCCTTGCACATGTCTATTTGATACTACAATTCTTCCGGAGTGCACCTTGGTGCAAATGCCACCGTGAGTGTCGTACGCCAGGATCCTCGGTCACTAGCAGTGGTCTTGCTGTTAGGAGAGGGTCATGCGACGCCTGAAGGGTTGGCCGGACACACCAAGGGGTCGAGGGTGAGAGTTTTATTTCAAGGGCTAAGCGTGTGACGGTCACGACGGGAGTCCCTCGGTTCACATTTGGTATCAAAGCGCGCGGACGTTTGCTTGGCTTAATGCGGACCCAAGGGAGGCAGCAGATCGACAACGAGTGCGTTTGGCCAGAAATTTGTTCTGCACAACGAGAAGCATGGCAGCCGCGGCATGCGACTAGTTCTACCTCATGGAGGAAATCCAGCATGCTCTTGATGATTTGCACAAAGAGAATCAGCAGTTGCGTGTGCAGGTTGAGGCGAGGTACGTCGGCCAAGGGAGTAGTGTGTTGGGAGGTGTCGCACTGGCATGCGCACCTGCTATTCAGCGGCCCAAGCCGAAGGAGCCGGAGTTCTACACCGGCAAGGGCAATGTGCAGGAGTAGATCTTCACGATGAACTCGTACTACACGGCGTTGGGCGTTCACGTGGGAGAGGATGCCACAAGAGTGGACTATGCACCTACGCTAGTCCGGGGAATGGCGTTGCAGTAATGGTCGGCATTGTGCCGACAGAACGTCGGTGGGTTGCCGGATGGGCTGGGGGCCAGGCAACGGGTTCAGCCGTTCCTGAGTCTACCGCAGAGGCGGGAAGTGCAGCTTGGTGTGTGGGCGTTGGAGGAAAAGCCAGAGATGTGGGAGCAGTTTGAGATGATGCTCCAGGCGCATTTTTACCTCCTCAACTGCACCCGGGTCGCATGTGACAAGATCAAGTACGTCAAGCAAGGCGGATCAATCCAGGACAAAAGCACACGCTTCATGGATTTGGCATTGCAGATCGGCAACCTCTCGCACGTGGAGGCATACGACCGCTACCATGATGGCCTGAAGGCGCACGTCCAACGTGAACTCACGGTGCATGGGTTGCGGACTTTTGCAGAGTTGGTCTCGGCGGCGGAACGCATCGACGGGGTAAGCTTCAATGCGCGTCAGACAAGCTACACAACAGAACAATGGGCAGAGCAGCCGGGTCAGGTTGCGCCCATGGAGTTGGATGAAATCCAAGTCGGGCAGCGGGGTACGGGCGGACAGGAAGGACCGGGAGGCAAGTGCTGGGCTTGTGGTGAGAAGGGTCATCGCAAGCGGGACTGTCCCAAGCGCAAGGCAAAACAAGGAGATTGGCAGCAGCTTTGAGGAGGGGAACCTACTGGTGCAATTCTTTCATCCGCTAGGGACAGCACCAGCCCTGAAAGGCCTTTTCGATGAATGAGTTGCCTCAAGTGCTGTTGCGGAATGAAGGTTAGACCCGACAGTTTCCAAGGATCATCCAGGAGCTGGTTCTTCAGATTGCGGAGGGAAGTTTCAAGGGACGGAGGAAGCTGCGCGGTCTGCTGGACGGCGTCGCGAGTCATAGCTTCTTCAATGAAAAGTTGGCAACGAGGTTGGAGTTTACACAGCAGCCAGGGACATCGGCCAAGGCGCGGCAAGTGTCCGGAGTGGTCGAGTGCGGCAGGCCTCTCGTCAAGCACAAGGTCTACATGGGTGAGTTGGAGTATGACGTGGAGTTCCACACTTGTCCCATGGATGATTACCATTGCTTGATTGACTGAGATTGGTTGCACGCGTGGAATCCAGAGGTGGATCGGAGGTGCAACCAGGTGGTCATGAAGGCGGGCGGGAAAACCTCACTTTGACATTGTGGCGGAGTGAGGGGGAGGAATCAAATGTGGTGGAAGCAGAGAAGCACCTGTATGTCATCAACTTGCAGCAGTTAAGGTGGTGCAAGCACAAGGGTGGCCAGGTTCACATGGCTTGGGTGCATCCACAACAAGTAGTAGAGCAGAAAATTGTAGCGGTTGAAGTAGTGGAGGGACAACCGGTGGAAGGCAGAAGAGCTCCAGAGTTGGCCTCCGGTATTGGGGAGGTGCTCAAGGAGTTTGGGGACGTTTTTCCACAGGATTTGCCAAAGGGGTTTTCGCCGGGGCGCAACATGGACCACAAGGTCAAGGTGGTGCCAGGGTTGTCACCAACGGTGCGGTCATACAACCGCATGAGCAACGTGGAGCTTGCGGAGCTCAAGAAGCAGTTGGGGGAGTTGGTGGACCAAGGCTTCATTCAGCCGTCAGTGTCTCGATACGCAGCGGCGGTGCATTTCCTCAAGAAAAAGTCATGAGACCTGCGGATGTGTGTGGAGTACCGGGCGCTCAAAAACATCACAGTGAAGAACCGCTACCCGTTGCCATGGGCCGAGGAAATGTTTGACCAACTACAAGGCGCACGCGTCTTTAGCAAACTAGACATGAGGTCGGGGTCTTACCAAATCCACATTGCAGGGGAGGATGTAGAAATAACCGCGTTTCAGACGCGCTATGGACACTTTGAGTATCTTGTGATGCTTTTTGGCTAACGAATGCTCCCGCCACATTCATGGCGCTAATGAACCGGGTGCTCCATCCCTACTTGGACCAGTTTGTGGTCGACTTCCTTGACAACATCCTTGTCTACTCGCGGAGGATGGAGGAGCACTAAGAGCACCTGCAGACGATGATGGAAGTTTTGAGAAAGGAGTGGCTATTTGCTAAGCTCAGCAAGTGTGAATTTGCCAAGCAGGAGATGGAGTTCCCCGGCCACATTGTCAGCGGAAGGGGGATCTGCATGTACCCAAAAAAGGTGGAAGCAGTGAGGGAGTGGCTAGAGCCAGCATGCATGCGTGACATCCAGGTTTTTCTTGGTTTAACAAACCATGACCGGAGGTTTATCCGGGGGCATGCAGCAATGGAAGTACCCTTGAAAGACTTGCTCAAGAAGGGACGCCAATGGGAGTGGGATGTAATGGAGGGGCAAACCTTTGGAGCAATAAGGGCTTCCATGTGTGAAACACCGGTGTTGGTGCACCCGGACACGAGCAAGGAGTATGTGTTGGTGCCAGACGCAAACGACTATGCAATCGGCGGGGCGCTAATGCAAGACCAAGGGAAGGGGTTGCACCCCATTGCGTACTACTCCAAGAAACTGAAAGGGGCTGATCTCAACTACCCAACCCAAAAGAAGGAGATGCTCGCGGCAGTCCAGGCCTTCAAGCAATGGAGGTGCTACCTTGAGGCGTGGCGATGTTGGGTGCACACAGACCACTACGTGCTCAAGTGCCTCAAGTTGCAGCCAAACCTGAGTCGTCGTCAAGCACGGTGGATGGAACTGTTGCAGGATGGCTTTGACTACAAGATCAGTACAACCTGGGGAGGATCAACCAGCGGACCCGGTTTTGCGTTGCCCGGACTTGGGCGTGCATGCGATCACATTGGTGACTGGATCGCCAATCATTTGCAGCTCGTTTGCTCACGGTATGCAGAGGACCAGGACATTGCCAGGAATACGGTGAAGGGGTGCAAGTGGGATGGCCAGTTCTGGCAGCGTGAGAAGGGGAACCAGATTGTGGTGCCGTGGAGTGCGTCGTTGCAACAGGCACTGTTGGAGGAGGCGCATGACTCGCACTAAAATGGCCAAGTCGACCTTGTCAAGACCTTCAAGACGCGTACACACTGACATTGGTGGGCAACGATGGGAACGGATTGCAAGGAGTACGTGAGCAGCTGCAACACGTGCCAAAAGATAAAGCTACGGAGGGCGTGGGCGCTAAGAGAGCTGCAGCTGCTACTGGTGCCAGAGCATCCATGGACGTACATCTTCATTGACTTCGTGGGGGGGTCTCCCACGGGAAGTAATGGGCAACACCATGGTGCTGGTGGTGGTGGATCAGTTCAGCAAGATGACGCACTTCAATCCATGTGCAGAGAAGGTCATGGTAGCAGAGACGGCTCAACTCCTCTTTTAAGATGTCATCAAACTTTACGGGGTGCCAAAGTGCATGGTCTCGGACCGCAACCCGCGCTTCACCTCCCAGTTTTGGGATGAACTCCTCAGGAAGCTAGGCACCCGTGTGGCTCTTTCATCGGCCTAGCATCCCCAAAAGGATGGCCAAACTGAGTGCACCAATCAGACCATAGAGCAGCTACGATGGGGAATCTTCGAGCCGGATGGTAAGGGATGAAAATGCAAGCTCCCGGTAGCTGGGTTTGCCTACAACTCAGCCGTGCATGCCTCGACGGGGCGGTCGCCTTTTGAGGTACTGCATAGGGTGCAGATTGCATGTCCCTCAGACATGGCAACGGGATCAGACTTACACGCTGTGTAGCAGTTTACAAATGACATCACAGAGCTGTGGCACGGAGTACAAGATGCGCTTTACAAGGCGTAGCAGTAGATGAAGCGACAAGTGGACAAGGACCGGACAGCCGAGGAGTTCTTGGTGGGAGAAAAGGTGCTGCTGAGATCGCGGAACCTGCACCTGGTAGGGGTGGGCAATGACAAGCTCAAGCCTCAATGGGTGGGCCTTTTCTGGCCAAGGAGAAGTGGTCCGTTGTCAACTACAAGTTGGAGCTACCGGACCACTATGGGATCCATCCCGTGTTCCACGCTTCTCTTCTCATGGCCTACAAGGAGTCAGATGCCCAGTTTCATGCGCGAGGATAGGCTCCTCCTCTACCGGTCTTGGTGGAGCGTGAAGAGGAGTACGTGGTGGAGAAGATTCTCACAAACTGTCAGTGCCCTAACGGGTGGCATTACCTAGTGCAATGGCTCGGCTATGGGCCTGAGCACAAATGCTGGATTCTCGAAGCTGATTTCCATAGGGGCGGTGCTGTAAACAGGTCCTCCGAGCGTACCAGGAGCGCACCGGGACTGTGCGCCGTCGGAGGGGGGGTATGATGTTCTGTGAGCCGCCGGTCGAGGCGGGGATGATGTCATCATGCTGAATTTGGATGTATGTTCTGATGTTTTTATTGTATTCTGCATGAAAATCGTGCAAAGTCGACCTAAGAACCGGGTAATTTGGTGCACGGACGAGAAAGATACGGCCTTGCAAAGGTGGGAGACACACCTCCAGAAAACAGTAGACGTACCGGTTCGACCTCGAGCACGGCGGAGGGAATTTCTCGCCAAATGCAGCCAAAGTGCTCTTGGATGGATGCTTAGCCAAAGAGGCAAGGTTTATTGGGATCCATGGGCACTTCTGGATGGTGGCTGGAGCTGCATTTGCAAGCAAGGGCACTTCGGGCGGCCGTGACCCCCGTTGGCGGTGCTGCTATCGGCAGTCACGCTTGGATCACTCAAACGGCCATAGCTCAGACGTTTCTCCATGGATCGAGGCGTACTTTGGTATGTTGGAAAGCTCGTAACACGTAATACATGACGCATGTGTTATTTGCATGATTCGACCTCATCAGAGGAATTCGTAGTACCAAGGGACTCTTGGCTGACTCATAGGGGTTGGTACATAATGGAGCCTAGGGATTGTTGTAGGCATGCCAATCTATCCAGAGACTCTGTACATTGCCTTGCACATTGGTGCAAACACCACCGGGAGAGTCACACGGCAGGACCCTCGATCACTAGCAGTGGCCTTGCTGCTAGAAGAGATTCGTGTGGCATCTCAAGGGTTTGCTGGACACACCAAGGGGATGAGGGTGGGAGGTTTATCCCAAGGGCTTGACGTGTGACCGTCACGACGGGCGCCCCTTGGTTCACACCCCTCCTTTACACCCCACTCTCACTAGTGCCCCTTCTTAAGCAAGTCTGTCAAGGATGCTCCCATTGTTGTGTGTCCCTGGATAAACCTCCGGTAGTAGTTCGTAAAAACTAGGAAAGCCTGGATGTCACGCACACACGCTGGCTCTGTCCACTCCCTCACTGCTTCCACCTTCTTTGAATCCATGCAGATCCCCCTCCACTTAGAATGTGCCGCAAAAACTCCACCTCCTGCTTGGCGAATTCACACTCGCTAAGCTTGGCAAACAATCACTCCTTTCTTAGTACTTCCATAACCATCCACAAGCGCTCTTGGTGCTCTTCCATTGTTCGCGAGTAGACAAGGATGTCATATCGGAATCCGGCCACGAACTGGTCCAAGTAGGAATGGGATACCTGGTTCATCAGCTCCATGAATGTAGCTGGAGCATTCGTTAGCCCAAAAGACATCACAAGATACTTGAATTGTACATAGCACATCCAAAACTTGGTTTTTTCTATATCATCCTCTTCAATTTGGATTTGGTGATACCCCAACCTCATGTGCAGTTTGCTAAAGACACGGGCACCTCATTTCTGGTCGAACAACTCCTCGGCCCATGACAACGGGTAGCGGTTGTTCACCGTGATGTTGTTGAGTTTCTGGTAGTCTACAAACATTCGCAGCCCTCCCCACTTCTTCTTGATGAACAGCACCGGTGCTATGTATGGAGACATTGACGGCCAAATGAAGCCCTGGTCTACCAATTCCCCCAACTGCTTCGTGAGCTCTACAAGCTCCACATCGCTCATGTGGTTGTAAGACCGCACTGTCGGTAACGACCTTGGCACCACCTCAATCTTGTGGTCGATGTCATGTGGTGGCAGCAAACCCTTTGGCAAATCTTTTGGGGAAACATCCCTGAACCCCTTTACCACCTCTCTAGCACCGGGAGGAAACTGTGGAGCTCCCCGCCTTTCACCACCTTCCCCTCCACTGCTTCAACTATTGCAATCTACTGTTGTGCTGCTTGTTGTGGACGCACCCATGCCAAGTAAACTTGGCCATCCTTGCGCTTGCACCGCCTCAATTGTTGCAAGTTGATGACACGCAGCTGCTTCCCCGCTTTCGCCACATCGGACTCCATCCCCTCACCTTGCCACAATAGCAAAGTGAGGTTTTTCCTGTCCGCATTCATGACCATCCGGTTGCACCTCCAATCCACCTCCGGATTCCAGGCGTGCAACCAATTTTGGTTGATCAAGAAATTGTAACCAATCATGGAGCAAGTGTGGAACTCCATGCCACACACCAAGTCACCCATGTGGACCTTGTGCTTGACGAGAGGCCTGCCGCACTCCACCACTCCGGACACCTTCTGCGCCTTGGCCAACTTCCCTAGCTACCGTGTAAGCTTCAACCTCATCGCCAATTTGTTGTTGAAGAAGTTATGGCTTGTGCCGCCATCCAGCAGACCATGTAGCTTCCTCAGACCCTTGAAATTCCCCTCCGAAATCTCAAGAAACAGCTCCACGATGGTCCCTAGAAACTGCCGGGTCTTACCTTCATGTTGCAACAACAGTTGGGTTCGCTCCTTCATCGGCAAAAGCCTTCCAGGGTTGGTGTTGTCCCTTACAAAAAAAACGCTTGCAGCAGTAGGTTGCCCCCTCCTCGTTGCTCCTGCCCATTTCCCTGCTGTGCCTTGTGCTTGGGACAGCCCCGCTTGCAATGACCTTCCTCACCAAAAGCCCAACACTTGCGTCTCAGTCCCTGTTGCCCGCCCATGCCCCGCTGCCCGGCTTGGATTACATCCACCTCCATGGGCACAGCCTGACCTGGGTACTCCACCTGTGGTGGTGTTGCGTAGCTGTTCCGGCGTGCATTGTAGCTTACTACATTAATGCGCTCCGCCGCTGAAATCAGCTCCGCGAAGGTTCATAACCCGAGTACCGCAATTTCACGCTACACGTACGGCTTCAGGCCATCATGGTAGTGCTCGTACGCCTCCAGATTTGAGAGGTTGTTGATCTGCAGTGCCAAAGAAATGAAGCATGTGGTGTAGTCCTAGATCGATCAGCCTTGCTTGACGTGTTTGATCTTGTCACGTACGACCCGGCTGCCGTTGAGGAGGTCAAAACGCGCCTAGAGTATTGTCTCAAACTACTCCCACGTCTTTGGCTTCTCCTTCAACGCCTGCACACCAAGCTACACTTCCCGTCCAAGAATTAGAATTAGCAATGGCTGAGGCTGTTGCACGGCCCCCAGCCCATCTAACAACCCTGGGGCGTTCTGCCGTCACAATGCCGACCACTACTACAGCGCCAATTCTTGGAGCAGCATAGGTGCATTCTCCAGTCTCGTGGCATCTTCTCCCACGGGAGCACCTAACAACGTGAAGTATTGGTTCATCTTGAAGAGGCACTCCTGCGCACTACCCTTGCCAGTGTAGAAATTCGGTTCCGTCGGCTTTGGGCCGTTGAAAGGCAGGTGCGGATGCCAATGGGATACCTCCCAACACAGTGCTCCCTTGGTTGACGTACCTTGCCTCAACCTCTGCACGCAGCTGCTGGTTCTCTTGGTGCAACTAATCAAGAGTGCGCCATGAGATGGGCCTGGTTGTATGCTGCGGCTACAACAAAAAAAAAACCGGTTGGTCAAATTAGTTGTGGCAGATATGCTGCCTCCCTTGGGTCAGCACAAAGCCAAGCAAATGTCCACGGGCTGTGATACCAAATGTAAACCAAGGGGCGCCCAGTGTGATGGTCACACGCCGAGCCCTTGGGATGAATCTCCCAACCCTTGACCCCATTGTGTGTGAGCCAATCGTTGATATGCCGCACGACCCTCTCTTAGCAGCAAGACCGCTGCTAGTGACCGAGGTTTCCGCCCTGCGACTCTCCTGGCGACGTTTGCACCTAGGTGCACTATGAAAGACTTGTAGGATCGAATGGATGTGTGCGAGAAAAATGAGATTTGGACATGGAATGAATCCTTAGACTTGATAGATGAGTACAAGGCAATGTATAGAGTCTTTGGGTAAGATTGGCATGCCTAGAATAAACTCTATGCTTCCTTTTGTACCAGTCCCTATGAGCCAGCCGAGAGCCCCTTGGTGCTCCGAATCCCTCTACTGAGACACAATCACGTAAATAACATATGCGTCATGTGGTATGCATTGCGATATTTCCAACGCACCAAAGAACGCCTTAATGTGTGGAGAAAAGGCTCAGTTATGGCCGTTTGAGTGCTCCAAGCGTGACTGCCCTTGGCAGCACCACTAGTGGGGGTCACGACTTGCTTACAAATGCAGCTCCAGCCACCATCACAAAGCGCCCATGGACCCCAATGAACCTTGTCTCATTGGCTGATCATCCTTTCAGGGGCGCTTTGGCTGTAGTGGGCGAGATAGTCGCTCCGCCGTGCTCGGTATCGAACCGTTATGTCTCCTGTTTTCTGAAGGTGTGCCTCCGACCTGTGCACGGCCGTATCTTTCTTGTCCCTACTCTGAATGAC
>SZWC01004714.1:15249-30860 GCA_023375785.1 Penium margaritaceum | reverse complement strand
AGGGGTGGTTGCGCACCACCGTTCGTGTCCGTGAGGGCTGGCCTACGCCCAGCACGTTGCTTGCCGCTGGCCAGCTGGCTGCCAGCCGACTGGACGGCCGGTGACCGGCCAAGTGACCGGCTGGCCACCAGCCGACCAGCCACCAGCAGCCGATCACAGCCTCAGCCCCAATCGGTGGCTAAGGGGCCGCGAGGGCCTCGTGCCCTCGCCCTCACTTGCCCTCCTCGCAAGCGAGAGAGTGAGGAGGAGGGATAGGGGGAGCCTGGGTGATAGAGAGAGAGAGAGAGAGAGAGAGAGAGAGAGAGCCACAAACCTGGCGCAAAATCGCTAGCGTGCCTCACACGCAGCGATTTCACGCTTGAACTAAAAAAAAAAACTCAAAGTTTGTTTATGACAAGCTTCGAGTTTTTGAGATGGAAAACTCATGCGCACTCACGAGTTTGAAGTAAAAAACCCCTGGTTTGGGTCCCAAATTCAGGGGTAAGGTAGAAAATGGAAATGGGCCTTCGGAGACTCAAAAAATCTGAGTCTCCCTACTCTGGTTCGTTGATGACAATTGCACCTCAGTCCTACGAAGGGGGTAAACCCATGACGCGGACCGAGAACGCCATTATGCAAACTCCGATAACAACCTTAGAGCTAGAGGTAACGTATTAGCTCGTTACAATGGTTCTCAGAGCTAGACGGCCCCTGCAACCAAGGGTGCAACGGAAACGGCATCTACGTTGTATGCAAAATGCCGCCGTCAGATCCAAACAGCAGCAGAAATGCCAGAAGGGAGTACATCATTTACACTTCACTCGTTGAAGCGCCGTAAAGTGCATTAGGAAGCTGGAGAAGAGCTCTTTTTTTGGGCTTCTTCGTTTGAGCCTCTCCTTAATCCCAGTGGACTAGTGGAATGTTTGTGGGATGGGGTAAGGATTGTCCACCCCTAAACCAACTGCTTTTCCCTCTTCTCAAGGCACCCTCTCCTCCTCTTCAACCAAAAGTTGGGGCAATGCCATTGTCCAATATCAGGGACTCTCACAACTTGAAAGAGAAAGGAAAAGGAGATATGCGCCATTTTGAGAACCTTTGGAGGTAGCCACATTGCCGTGGAGTACAAGGAAGGCACCTCCAAGGGGGTGCAAGGCGCACTAAGAAGATGCAAGAAGAGGCCAAGGAAGACCAAAAGACAAGACGAAAAGAAAAACACAAGATTAGTGAGGAGGGAACATGTGGGGATGTAAACTCTTAGCTTGAGTTGACCCCTCCTCCTCCTCCTCCTCCTCCTCCTCCTCCTCACCTTTTGAGTGGTGCTCAAACTCTTATGACTTCTTGATCTTGTAATTGCTTCGTTTTCTAGGTTCCCTTAGCTTGCCTAGTGTTATGAGTCACGGGTCACAACTTTGCCTAGAATCCATGTGATTGTGCCGACCGCGACGGAGTAGAAGAATAGTATGTTTCTACCACGTAATTTTGCCGACCGTGACGGCCTAGGACAATAGAAATAAAATATATAATTGCGTCATTGATCATGAGAGAAGAGAGACCTTGGGAGGCGACACCTCCCCGAGGTCGTGGGGTGACCCTCACAACAGTCTTCTCGTGCTAGTTGTACGGGTGGCAGAATGACAAGTGTCAGACCATCCAAGACCAACAAGGGCAAGGTGGTGACGGCTTCACCATACGCCCTCGGTGGACTCCATGTCTTGGAAGCCGTCGCCATGAGCACGGTTGCCAAACCAAAGGTAACTGTACCACCAAAGACAGTCGTCGCCAATATCGGCGATACCGAGAACCCTACAGAAGCCGGAAAAGTACATGACGAGCACGTCGACGTGCACGTGGACGACCCCAACACGATAGACGACGCGCTCAAGGAGGACAACCTAGGTGTAGACTCTGAAGAAGAGCACAACGCTGAAGATGGCAAAGACGATGAGGATCGCGATCATTGCCATCGTCGTGCGGTGATATTGAGCTGATAAGGGCAAGATGCTCGCCGGATCGCCTGAAGCTGTCGACAATAGCAAGGCAGTCGAGAGCAGCGAGGCGCCAAGAGAAGCCATGCGGGGAGTTCCCAAGAGAACGAGGCTGACAACATCACCGCAAAGGCAATTCGCGATGACCGCTGAAGGCTTGCTGAGTTTGCTACTGAGGCGGCGGGATGAATCAAGATCACCACTGACAATGGAGGTGCCACATCACCCTGAGTAGTGGGGGTGGACCTCCTTCCTATGGATGTGGCCGCAATGGGACAGACCAGCGTCCACTCGAGCGTTATCGTTGAAGATAGCCTCCTCTAGAAGGTGGGACTCCTTAGAGGCGTTTACACAATATGTACCCTGCTACAATGGGTAGAGGTGCACGGACAACGCGAGGCCCTGGAGGCTATCGCCAATGCTCTGGCGACATCAAAGCTTTAGTTGGCATTCGCCAACCTGCTGGCCCACGTAGGGCAGAGCATCACAGACCTCGACTGTGATTACTTGTTGCAGCGCATGGCCGCTCATGAGGCAAGCCGCCGATGTAAGGACCTCGACAAGACCTTGCAAAGTATGACCCAGGTGCTGATGCAATAGCAATCACAACGCGCTACAGGTTCTCATGCCACCATCGGTGGCAGTGACCACTTGCCTACCTCAACGACTTCGGGGCCAATCATGAACACGTCCTTCCTCCAAAGTGTGGAGATCTTCTAGAAGTATGTGAAGCTAACCGATTGGCTGAATTACATGGAGTCCATTCTACATATCCACAAGGCCTCACTTAGTAAATGCATCGACCTTGCCACGGCGATGGTTGAAGACAAGCTCTTCAAGTATGTGGTGAAGGAGTGGAGTGCTCACCAGCCGTACCTCAAGTGGCAGCCCATACCATGGGAGGCCTTCTGCACGATCGTGCATAAGAAGTGCACCCAGCGTGAGGACGTGTCGCGCGCCTTCCACAGAACGAAGGACTTCAGGTAGCTGGATTTTTGCTCAAAACCTACTTGAGCAAGTTCACCGCACTCGTGGAGGAAGCCGAAAGCTTGAACGAGGGCAATGGGAATCATACCTTCAAGAACTTGGAGTGCATGCTGCTGGACTACTTACGTGATGGTCTTGCCAGTGAGAAGCTGATGGACAAGACCACCACAACGGCAACCAGCAAGGCTTGGACAAGTTGGAGGGCATAGAGGGACTACATGAGTGAATTGCATTTAGCGGACATGAAGCACTACTCAGACGCACGGCTGAACGCACATACACAACAAGGTCGCGACATGCGCATGTAAGCTTTGGGAGCTGGAGGGACAGCGTGGCAGCGGGGCGGGGCCAAGGGCAAGCAGCCGACAAACCCTCTATTCAAGAAGACCGACAAGCACAAGACCCCAAACCACAAGCGCAGCCGCAACAATGATGAGCTACAGGCAACGCATGAGCATCGCAACACACCATTCCTAGGCGGAATCTACCACATCTATATACAGCCTTGTCACTTTAGGGCTGAGTGCCCTGAGGCTAATGGTGTTCGACAAAAGGCCGCGGTGTTAGCCGCAATAGAAGCAACTCAAGGGGATGGTGCAACAAGAGGCCACGGATAGGGCCGCGGATAGGGTCGCGGTCGCAGCAATGCACTCGGCAGTGGTAACGGACAGAGCCGTGGGGTGACTTTTACCCACCCTTGAGTGACGTTAGTGGGGACCACTCAGGGGTGAAAATGGATCACGAGTGTGGGTCCATGATTTCAGATGAGGAGGTTAAAAAAATTGAGTTTTGACTAGAGGAGTTCAAGCTTCTCTGTTTTTCTCTCCACTCTTGTTGAACCTCATTCTACACTTGTTTTTCTCTCCACTCTTGCTGACACTCGATGAGATGACTCCATCGTTAGCCTTGGCTTTTCTTGACAGGTTGGCCTGAAGTACGAGCCATCGAATGGCACAGTTGTCGGTGAAAACCATACGGTACTAATGATCCGTACCTGCAAAACAAAACATTGTATTCAAGGGTACACATAGAGTGTCAGGCTGAAGGTACTCAACCTTCTTGACCCGTTTGATATGGTGCTAGGCGATCCCTGGCTTCACAAAAACAAAGCTCCGATGTGCTTTTAATCAAAGCGTTTGATCCTCCAAAAGGGACATCGTAACTTTACCCTAATTCCAAGGACAAAATTATCACCAATCCAACTGAACGTCCATGCTAGCTTGTTTGCGACGCAGGTCAAGAGATGTTATCGACAAGGATGTCAATACTTCTTGGCTCAGCTACAAAACGTGGAGGATGAAGTGAAGAAAGACGCACTGCTTGAGATCAATTTGCGATTAGCAGAGTTGTGGGATGTATTCCAAGACCCACCGGTTGGGCTCCCACCAGAACGACACATGGGCCACACGATTCCGCTACAACCAGAGGCGACCCCTCTGTTGTGACCCATGTATCCTCTCACTCCGGTAGAGAGGCAAGAGGTCGAACGCCAAATCCAAGAGTACCTTGCAAAAGGGTGGGTCGAGCCAAGTAGCTCGCCCTACGGTGCGGCAATCCTGTTTATGAATGAAAAAGACGGTGGTTTACACATGTGCGTGGACTACAGGGCGTTGAACAAGTCGACGATGAAAAATGGATTCCCCATTACCGTAGATCGAGGACCTGTTTGACCAAATCCAAAGGGAAAAATTCTTTTCTTTCTTAGATTTTTCCTAAGGGTGCCATCAAATCTGCATTATGGAAGATGATGTCCCCAAAACCGTGATTTCGAACGCACATGAGACACTATCAGTTTCGAGTTTCATGCTTTGAGCTCGTAAACACCCTGTCAACTTTCAAAGGAAAAATGAACCGAACATTTGCGAAGCAACTCGGTCAGTTTGTCTTGATCTACCTGGAAGATATCCTGGTTTTGTCCATGGAAGAACACGATAGAACACCTATGCGAGGTACTTACAATCCTTCATGAAAATAAGTTTTACGGAAAAGTAAGCGAGTGCAGATTTGCACAAGATGAGCTCGACTACCTTGGACACATAGTCGGCATGGACGGTACCCGTGTCAACCTACGAAAGGTCGAAGCCGGCGTAGACCGGCAAAGCAGAGAAAACTGTTGGGAAGATTCGGTCTTTTCTTGGTCTTGTAAACTATTTCTGATCGTTAATGCAAGGGTTTGTTACTGTGGTAGCGCCGTTAAACAGACTCACATGAAAGGAGGCGCATTCGAATTGGAATTTTGAATGTGAGATTGCCTTTCTAAAAGTCAAAGAGCTTCCATCCACAGTGCCCGTCTTAGCTCTTTCTGACCCATCACAACCGTGGGAGGTACAATGTGATGCATTGATAGTAGGACTTGGAGCAGTCTTCATGCAAAATGGTCACCCAACTGCGTGTGAGAGCCAGAAGCTCATCTCTGTTGAGACGTTGTATAGAACTAGAGAAAAGAAGGGTACACGCTTTTAAGATATGGCATTGCTACCTCAAGGGCACTAAAGGGGGTGTGACGATCGTGAATGACCATAATCCATTAGTGTTCTTACAAGCGCAACCAAACATGTCAAGATGGCAGGCGTGTTGGAGCGAATACTTGAACCAATTCATGTTCAGATGGGAACATCGGCCAGGATACATCAACGTGGCCGATCCATGGAGCTAATAGCCTATGGAAAATAAAGCAAGCATCGCGATCGGTTGGTTTTTATGGCCATTACGGCAGTAGCAGTGCAAAAACCAGAGCCCTGTGCACATCTACGACAACCACCTCAAGAGATTATCCACTATAACAATTTTGTGAAAAGAATTCGGATGGGATACTGTGTGGATTCTTGGTTTCAAGACTCTCAAAATCTAGACAAGTATGGATTGGAGGAGGCCACAGGAATCTTTTGGCACGGTGAACAAGTTTTACCAAACTCGGGAGACCTTCGAGGGAAGATTATCTCCTAGTTCCATGACGCGCCGGTCGTAGGTCATGTGGGACCTCCAAAGACCGGACAGGCACTCTTGAACCACTATAGATGTCTAAGATAGAGTGTCGATGTTCGTAAGTATTGCATAACATGCGACCCATGCCTTCAGAATAAGCCTAGTAACAAACATCCCGCTCAACTCCTCCAAAAGCTTCCTATTCTTGGGACTCCATAGGACTGCATCAACATAGACTTCATCACAGGTCTTCCGGATACGACTCGTGGCCACGATGCAATACTAGTGATTCTGAATATTTCTGATAAAGATGACACACTTCATTCCTACAACCACTGATGTGATTGCAAAGGAGATTACACGTCTTTTCCTTGAGGGTGTAGAAAAGTACCACGGCTTGCTGTTGTACATTATCTCGGATCGAGATAGAAGATTTGCTAACAAGTTCTCGCAGATACACGAGTACTTCGGCAACGAGTCGCAAATGTCGACAGTGTTTCACCCTCCATCTAACGGACAAACATAGTGGATGAACCACACTCTGGAACACATGCTTCATATGTACATGGATCCTGCCATGAATGACTGGGACAAATTCCTAGCACTGACAGAGTTTGCGGTGAATAACTTGTTGAATGAATCTACACAATTCACACCGTTTGTGTTGAACAGTGGTCGGCATCCAGTGGTCCCCTCTTCATAGGTGAAGAGTGCGGGTAGAGGATAATAGGTTCCTTCTGCTCAAGTCTTTACTGAGCGCATGAACTCCTTGTTACAAAAGGTGAGGGGTTACCTTCAAGCTACAAAGCAACAACAAAGGGCACATGACGGTAAAAGTTGTCATGAGGTCTCGTTGACCTCATGACATCGGTGACGAAGTACTGTTTAACACGAAGAATCTTCGGCTGAAGTCGCCAGGGGCGCGAAAACCTCTACCGAGGTGGATTGGGCCGTTTCTGATTGTTGCACGCATCGGGCGAGTTGCAAACCGAATGTTGCTTGTGCCAAATATAAAGATATATGACGTGTATTATGTGAGCCTGTTGGTTCCATACACGGCAGAGGGAACTATTCAGCTACGACTAATAGTCCTTGCTGCTGACGTCCAATACAAGGTTCTTCGTCTACTCGTACACCAAGAGTATCTAATCCGGTTGCGGGTTGTTAGGGAATGTCTCGTTCATTGGGCCGGGTGTGTACTTGAACATAATTCATGGGAGCTCGAATCTTCGTTACCCACAAGGGTGGTCAACGAGTATTGGAGCGAGCTGGCAGCTCACACAGATTGACGCGTGTCAGGGGGCACCACCTAAACGCAGAAAAAGTGAACAACATTCCTGCAAGGCGAATTTCATGGACTGTAACCATAGGAGGTTGGGAACGTCCAAGATGGTTATCGCCCAAACGCTCTAGCCTAAAGGGGGGAGGCTGCTAGCCGTTCTGACTGACAAGCTGTAGCTTAGGTCCAAGTGCCATGCACGTGCTCATCTTTTTCTGGAGATTGAGATTTTAAACTTTATTTCACAATGCTGATGATTCACTATGTGAGAATCTTGCTTGTTATTCATGAATCGAGACGATTCATAACAAGTGGGGAGGAATGTGAGAGGAGGGCCGGTTTGGCCCTCCCTCCTTGGTGAAGCAAGGAGTGGTCACGCACCACCCCTCCCGTTAGCAAGGACTAGCCGACGGCCAGCACTTTGATGGCTGCCGGCCGGATGGACGGCCATCGACCGACCAAGTGACCGGCCGGCCACCAGCCGACTAGCCGCTAGCTACTAATCACGGCCTCAACCCGATCGGCGGCTTAGGGGCCGCAAGGGCCTTAAGGGCGAGGCCTCATGGCCTCGTGCCCTTGCCCTTGTTCGCCCTCCTCATAAGCGAGTAAGCGAGGACGAGGGATAGGGGGAGTGAGGGTGAGAGGGAGAGCGAGAGACAAACCTGGTGCAAAATTGCCTGCTTACCTCGCACGCGATGATTTCGCGCTCGGAAGACAAAGTATAAGCTCGAAGTTCGTTTATGACAAAGTTCTTCTTCTTGACGGAAAAATCGTGCAAACTCACGAGTTTTAAGTAAAAAACTCTGGTTTGGGTCCTAGAACCAGGGGTAAGGTCAGAACTGGAAATTAGTCTTCGGAGACTCGAAGTATTTGAGTCTGCTTGCTTTGGGTCATTGATGACGATTGCCTCTTAGTCTTGCAAAGGGGGTAAACCCCTAACGCAGGCGAAGAACGTCATTTTGCGATCTCCAACGACGACCTTAGAGTAGGAGCTCAAGTATGGACTCGTTACATTCGGGTAGTTCCATAAGGAACGGATGTCAAGATGTTGATGCCCTGAAAGCCGCAGAGCATGCATTTCCTTGGCATGTCTATTGGCTGACCTGGGGAACCTCTCAAACGTTGCATGCGCGATGACCAATTCAAAAGAATCAAAATACAAGTACGTATGTTTTTAACCACTCTGTTCACAGTGAAATCCTGGACATGCTTTCCCATGATTTGTAAGTTGTCCCAGTCAACTCGGAAGAGCAAATTATATAGAAGTCAGTCTTCCAATCAAACTTTATGGGACTCTCGAAAACCCTTTGTTGACAACCCATGTTTCTAGGAAGTAAGAGGTTATCCACTGACTGCAAACAACGTGACCACAGGGAAGTCAACAGAGAGCGAAGCATGGATCTAAGGAACATGCGTCAATACTTGTTTTTGATATTGCATCTTTGACAGCAACAGAGACTGCGCCGCAGTCAAACCTGCTTGGCTTAGATTGGCTTTTAACTGTTTTCACATTTTTTCGTAGAAAGCACCATTCAAGAGCCTGACATAGACAGCGGCGACAGGCAGCGTTCTGTTCGATTTTGTCCATTTCTGGGTCTCGCTTTCGACCAGCCGGCAGCCAGCTGTCTTTTGTCGTAGGTGATGTACGGAATCGTCGCTTTGTGCATCACATCGCATGTTATGAACCGTGATGCGACGTGCAGCATGTTCTTTCCGAGTCGCTGTTGGTCCTGACAGCGGCTCGGAGAAGAGAACGAAACCATGTGCCTGATCAAAAATCCCTTTCCTTGCGGACTCTAGTGCGTCTTCTCCCTTGTCCCCTCACCTTCATCATGTCGCGTCTCTCTGTCTGCCCTCATTCCCTTCCCCCACTTCCAACCCTACAACCGCAAGCCTCACTACTCCCTTGTCCTCCCCTGCAGCTACTGCCTCAGGCCCTGCACTTGTCCCTCTCTTCTGCCCCCTTCCCCTTCCGCTCTCCCTTCTTCTTCGCCCGGTTCACCTCCTCCCCCTTCCCCTCCCCTTCTCCCTTCTCCTTCACCTCCTCCTCCTTCACCCCTTTCCCCTTCTCCTTTCCCCCCTTCCCCTATTCCTCCTCCTGCTCGAGCCATCCTCAACCGCTCGTTTCTTGCGGCTTGGGATTCTGGCAGGCAGCGGCAACAGCAGCGGCAGCGGCAGCACCAGCATCAGCTGGTGCTGCCGGCAACGCAATTGGCCGCGGCAGGCGCAGCGTCAGCTGTTGCACGTCGCTCTTGAGCGGCAGCAGCAGCAGCATCAGCAGCAGCTTCAGCAGCGGCAGCTGCGGCGTAGGCAGCAGCAGCAGGAGCAACGGTGATCTTGCCGACAGGGAGGATGAGACGGCTGATGCTCAGACGCCGCTACAGCAGCGACAGCAGCAGCCCAAGGAAGGCGCAACTGAGCACAGCAGAGGCACAAGCGCACACGACTTTGAAAGCAGCCATTGCAGTGAAATTGCAGGCGATGGTGCAGAGGGCGCTGAGCAGCTGCAGCAGCAGCAGCAGCAGCAGCAGCAGCAGCGGCAGCAGCAGCAGCAGCAGCAGCAGCAGCAGCAGCAGCAGCAGCAGCAGCAGCAGCAGCGTTGGGAGAGGCGGCAGAGAGTAAAAGAGACGATTAATGGGGCAAGAAGTTGTGGTGCAAGGGGTGTAGGCGATACAGTTGCGAGAGGGGAAGTAGAAGGAAGAGGGGAAGAGGCTGAGGAGGACGAGGTTGAGGCAGAGGATGGGGTGGAAGAAGAGGAAGGAGAGGAGGAGGAAGAGGCGGAGGAGGATTCAGGGAAGGAGGAAGGAGGAGAAGGAGTGGACTCAGAGGAGGCAGAAGCGCGTGCTCGGCTACTCCCAAACGCGGCAAGGATCAGACCCTGGAAAGTAGCAGTTGCTGGAAGACTGACTGCGGCATCAAGCAGCAGCGCCAGCGCCAGCAGCAGCAGCAGCGCCAGCAGCAGCAGCACACACAGGCCTGTGCCTGAGGTGTTGGGCGGGCCCGTGGGTCCAACTGTGGGTGTTGACTACGGCAGCAGCCGCGTCGGCGTGGCAGTGAGCCGCGGAGGGTTTGCACCGCGGCCTCTTGGGGTGCGTTGCGTCGTGCTGCACTGCGTTGCATTGCGTTGCATTGTGTTGCATCGTGTTGCTTCCCTTTGTGTTGCGTTGCCTTGCGTCTGTGCTGCTCTATGGCAATTGATATCGAGATCGAGATCGGGAGATCAATCTTGTACACAGGGGTAGGGAGATCGAGATCGAAGATCGACGACACATGTCAAAAAGTTCTTGGATGAACCTGGGACTCAGTAACACTGTTTTCGTCACTCTTTCACACAAAATCATCTGTTGTCAGAGTGATTGTAGTTACTGGGGCATTGTTCAGAAGAACATCTCACACTTGGGCTCGGGTTCGAGGTCTGAGGCTGTCTTGGAGGTGCGCGCACCCCCTCACCTCTTGTGGACAATGAAAAAGAAAAAAAAAAAGAGCTCGCGTCACTTCCGCTGCGGGAAGTGACTGCCCGTCATGGCTCGCAGTTGTCTGCAGCCTGCAGAGCGCGCAGTTGTCTGCAGCCTGCAGAGCGCGCAGGGTGGTGCATGTCCGTCAGTGAGACTTTGGCACTAGAAGTTTGCGCAGAGTTCGCGAACCATCCTGTGCTTGTTTGCGGAGTTCTCGCCGGGGCGGTCCCCTGACGAAAGCAAGAACAGGCCAAACCGTTTACTTATGCTGGGCAGGCGCTGCCGCCCACCAGCGTCGCAAAGAGCAGGTTCGCGGCGTCCAGCAGTGGCGTGGCGCGCGTGGCCTGCTCTTTGTCGCAACCTGGCAGAGGGGAAGGGGTGGCAGCTGGCCGGCAGCGTTGCGAGTCGCTCATCGGCGAACTGCTTGTGGAGGGGTGCGTGTCTGCGATGTCGTTACGAGATCGATCTCGTGCGCCTGATCTTCGATCTCCCCAGGGAAATCGAAGATCGAGAGCAGCACAGCCTTGCGTTGCGTTGCGTTGCGTCGTGTTGCGTTGCGTTGCGTTGCATTGTGTTGAGCTCTGGTGTCTTGCATTGCGTGGGTAAGGGAGGGTTAGGGGACGAGGGGGGGATGGAGTGGGAGGGGGAATGGGGTGNAGGGGTAGATGGTTATGTGAATGGGTGGGTGGTTGGGTGGGTGGGGGTGTGGGAGGGTGGGGTCCGTTGGTGGTTGGGTTGGGTGGGTGGACTGGCGGTTGGTGGTTGTGGTCAGTGGGCTGCTGGTAGGTGGGTGGGTGGGTGTGCCGCTGTGTGGGTGGGGGGGTGGCGTGGCGGGCGGGTCTGCGGGTGGGGGCAGGGCAGGCGGGCAAGCAGGCAGGTTGGCTGGTGGGCGCGTGTGGGTGGATGGGTGGGTGGGTGCATCGATGGGCTGGTAGATGGTGGGCGGTCGGTGGGCAGTCGGTGGCTTTTTCGTTGCTTATGCTGTCTCCCCTCGCTGTCCCTTTTGTGCGTTCCATCCGCTGGCATGCTAGTGATGACTTGTTTTGTTTGATCCGTTTCGTCTGATCCGAGACCGTGGGCTGGCTTTTGGTCGTGTGTGTGCCCCTACGCCTGTGCCACTCGGTGGTTGCAATGTGCGTGCGGCGCTTGTCGTGGCTGTCGACCACACCCTGTCGCTGCCGTGTTTGCTAGGAGGATCGATGTGCCACTTGCATTCATTGCTCTCGGAGTTGTTCTCATCATCATTCGTAGTTGGCACCAAGTTGGTGTGGTCGTCGTCGCCATCGCAGGTGTCGCGTTGGTCGCCCTCCTCCTTGTTGTGGTCGCTGCCGCCGACGCTGTCATTGTCGTCAGCGTCGTCGTCGTCCTCGTCGTCGTCGTCGTCGTCGTCGTCGTCGTCGTCGTCGTCGTCGTCGTCGTCGTCGACGACGTCGTCGTCGTTGTCGTCGTCGTCGTTGTCGTCGTCGTCGTCGTCGCCGTTGTCGTTAAGGTTGTTAATGTCATACCCTGGTAGAGTTCAGTTGAGCATACTCGAGTCTAACTCGCCCCTCCGAGTTCAACTCTAACTCGGAGCGCCCGAGTTAGAGTTCAACTCTGAGGTTACGAGTCACAGTTAGAGTTGGGGACCCAGGCCACGAGTTGAGTTAGAGTTCGAGTTTTTAGAGTGTGAACTCTGACTCGCACCGCGCGGAGCGCTCCAAGCTCAGAATTTTGAACTCAGACTCTAACTCTTCCCCCCCCCCCCCCCCCCCCCCCCCCCCCCCATCCCCCCAGCACCTCCTCACTCCACCCGAGTCAGAGTTTAAGAGTTCAGAGGCGAGTTTGCCTCAAACTCGCCAAACTCGCCTCGCCCTTTGCCTTAAAATGGGCTCCGAGTTCGAGTTGAACTCTAACTCGGGGCGCCAAACTCGGACTCGAGTTGCCTTTGACCCAGTCTTAGAGTTAGAGTTAGAGTCCGAGTTTGACCCTTGCCAGGAGAGTCGAGTAGAGTTCAACTCACCTGGGGGCGGCCCGAGTTCAAGCTCAAACTCTAACTCGCGAGTTTGGGCGAGTTAGAGTAGATTTCAACTCGGGTAAACTCTTTTAACAGCCTTAGTCGTCGTCGTCGTCGTCGTCGTCGTCGTCGTCGTCGCCCTCCTCCTCCTCCTCCTCCTCCTCCTCCTCCTCCCCTCCTCCTGCTCTCCTCCTCCTTATCCTCGTCCTGGTCGTCATTCTCGTCGTCGTCCTCCTCCTCAGTGTTGGCAGGGCGAACGCCTTCTATGGCTAGGTAGGTGTAAGGCGTCTTGCCCACATGAGGCGCGCTCCGATGGTGAAGGCACGCCGTGATGTCTGTAACGAAAAAAACCGCCAAACTATTCCAGAAGAAATGTGGCAGGGTCTAAGTTTTAGAGTGGTTCGAGTGCTGACGTAAAGAACTTCACCATAACCATCTGCATTGAATAGAAAAGTGGAGTCGTCTGACCACGAGGCTCAAGAATCGAGCAATGCATTCAAAGTGACCACATGCGCTCGTGCCAACACAGGTGGTGGTCATCCTCACAGACTCAAGCCGTCATCGCCTGGGTGGGTGGCTCCAATTTTTAAAGCATTCCCCCCCCCCCCCCCCCCCCCCCCCCCCCCCGTCGCAGTTTACTGGCTTAACTGACTTCCGCTCATGATCCGCCCAATGTCTAGTTTTAAAGAGGTGGGGTAGGGAGTTCGAGTTGTAGATGAGGTCAGCGGAGGATGTCCTTTGGTCTCAAGAAAATGGTTTTTTTCCGCACGCCCAACTGTCAGGCCACCAGCACATCGACCATTTTTTCCCTTCTTCTTCCTCTCTTCAAACAACCTTCTTTTCTTCCGCCACTGCGAGTCAGCGAGTTTGAGTTTGAGTGGAAGGCGAGCTCGACTCGGAACGCGCCGAATCCGCGTCCCAAGCGACGAGCTCGAACCATGACTCGCCGAGCGGGGTGAGGCTCGCGCACTCGCTCACAGAGCCCAAGGCGGGTACCGTCAGAGTGGGAAAGAAAATCTAACCGGATCCGCAATTAACCAGCTTAGCTTGAGGCGGGGAGGGGGAGGGAAGGGGTTGGGTCGGGGCTGCTCATTGAGCTGCGCAGACAGCAATGGCAATGGCAAGCCGAAGAAGGTGCCGAGTTCTGACAGAGGTGGCGCTCTCTCTCTGTAGCCTTTGACAGGTGGTGGCGAGTTGGCGTCAGACAGCCCCCCCCCCCCCCCCCCCCCCCCCCCCCCCTCCCCCCCCACCCCCCTCCCCACACGGGCGTGCACGCACGTGACAGCAACGACTTGCTGCATCACAGGGTTTATGGCTGGATTGCATTGCATTGCATTACACACTACACAACCAGCCACACAAGTCTGGCTGCCGGTGAGGGTGCGGTAGCGTGAGCTGAACGTCAGACCTTGCAACACCTGCCCAAGCAGACCTTGCAACACCTACCCAAGCAGACCTTGCAACACTTGCCCAAGCAGACCTTGCAACACCTGCCCAAGCAGACCTTGCAACACCTGCCCAAGCAGACCTTGCAACACCTGCCCAAGCAGACCTTGCAACACCTGCCTAGGCAGGTCGCTTCAGAGTGCATGTGGTGTGTGCGTGCGGGGCGCCTTCGTTGGATGCGGGTGAGTGAGCCGATGCATGCATTCGGCCGCCCGTCGACGGATGTTTGGCGCGAGTGGCTGTCGTGAACGTCTGCACAGCGCGCACCCCTAAAAAACGAACGCCTGCAGAGCGCAAACGGTCGAGTCTCTGAAACGGCGAGGATGGCGTGGACAACAACTGGTCCAGACTCTTTGTCCGATTCGGTCCGCCATCCCGACTTGGCAGTTCATGCTAGTAGTCCCTGCACTACAGCGAAAGAAAAAAAAAAAAGCACTACATTTCCTGGTCAGCCGCAGTAACGATGCAGTGGCTCTCTCTCACGAGCCACGTTTCGATGGAACGGCCGTCCTGGCGCGCGCGCTCGGACAGCTGTCTGACCTTTTGCTTCGAGCCGACCGCCATCGTTGGGACAACCGTCCGTTCGGCAGCGAAACAGTGACGATGCAGTACTTGCGTGGACGTGGAAGAATCGTAGTGCATGCTCCGAGGGATGTCCGATGTGTGACGTTGACGTCCGATGTGTGACGTTGACGTCCGATGTGTGACATTGACGTCCGATGTGTGACATTGACGTCCGATGTGTGACGTTGACGTCCGATGTGTGACATTGACGTGTGCACACGCGGATGCGGTCTCCAGTGCGGGAGCGCGACACATGTCGTTGTGGGCAGACAGACGGGCGTGCGTACGTGTGTGCTGATGAAATTGTGCCGTGTGTGTGTGTGTCAGAGGTGACGTGTAAGGTGTTACTTTGAGTAACACTACACACAAATCGCTTTGCAAATGTGAAAAAGAAAAGCCAGAGGCAAAGGACAAGCAGGCTGGAATAAGCGCGTTGTGCTGTTGGATGCAGTGTGGTTTGTTGCTTTCAAAGGAGGTTGAGGTAAAGAAGGCGTTGCAGTCATTCAGAAAGTTTGCGCCACAAACGCCTTTTGTGTAAATAAGGGTGTGCCTTTTCCGATCACTCCTCCTCCTCTTCCTCCTCCTCCTCCTCTTCCTCCTCCTCCTCCTCCTCCCCCCCCCCCCCCCCCTCTCCCCCCTTCCCAATTCGCCCAACACACATTCTGTTTCTGATCTTCCCCAGCGCGTGGCCATGCTGAGTGGCCCACACCCACACCCACACCCACACCCACACCCACACCCACACCCACACCCACACGCATATGCACGTGGACATGCCATGCCACGGTTTCCCTGCAAACACCGCAGGTGATCAGCACGCTGAAGAAACGCAACCGGGAGGACGACGACGGCGGCAAAGGCACACAGCGGCAGAGGGGAGGGCGCAGCCGCAGCCGATCACGACTGAGAGTGGCAGTGGAACGCGTGCTGGAGACGTGCCACAGAGAGGTGCAGCTCTCTCCTCCTCCCTTGTCCACCTCCTCCTCTCTCGTCTCTCT
>SZWC01004713.1:141833-153311 GCA_023375785.1 Penium margaritaceum | reverse complement strand
CCTCACCGGCGGCCACCTCTGTTTTTCCATTGGCCACCGTCATGCGTCTCTCCGAGGCGCCGTAGGTGACAAATGCTGCCCTGTTGCATTGCGTGTGGCGGCCTGATCCAGAGTCGATGATGGCAACTCCCGGATCCTTCAAGTTGGTGGAGTTGTAAGCCATAAGGGCGTGCTCATCTTTCTTCCCGCCCCGCTGNAAGTTG
The DNA here is from genome assembly GCA_023375785.1 of Penium margaritaceum. NCBI lineage: Eukaryota > Viridiplantae > Streptophyta > Zygnematophyceae > Desmidiales > Peniaceae > Penium > Penium margaritaceum. Next base: position 153,108 of record SZWC01004713.1, on the reverse strand, counting down.
TGGTGGGCATAACGCGGACACAAGGAGCGCCAATGCCTTTTTGTTGCGCTTCTTGTATGCCTCCTTCACCTCAGCCGTTGCAGTCTCCGGCGGAGCAGTCTCATCACCTTTTACGAGCTCAAGCAGTCCCTTGTCATCGAGGAAGACCTCAAACTGCCACCTCCACAAGGCAAAGCCTGTCCCATCAAACTTAAGGACAGCGCGGCTGCTCTCTTGCTCGCTGGTTGCCATGTCTTGCTATTAAGAGCGTGAAATCAAGCTGGCTTTGAACCCCTTAGAGGCGTGGGCCCATAACCCTTTGTTGGCCTGAGGGTGAGTGTGCACCCTAGAGGGTCCCTAGCAGTGGCTGTTTCACACCACCAACTGTTTTTGGAGAGACTGAAACTGTGGAGGCAACTGGTTCAAGGATGGCAAAATCTGGTCAGAGAGTGAGGCAATAGTTTTGGCCTCAATTGACTGGGAATTAACACTTGATCAAGGCCCACAAGCAGTGGCATTTTATAGCCACTGATCTAAGCTTTCCAGAACACCAAAGCATGCCAGATTTGGAGCTTCCTAGCAGATTCTATGGCTTCTAGAGTGCTCCTTGGTAGGCTGTCCTTTTCCCACCTAGGAAGGCTTCCCTTCCCTCCTCTAGAAGCTTCTGCCCCTTCCTAGATTCCTCAGCTTGCTTCTAGTAGGAGGGAAGGTGTCCAGAAGATCAAGACACCTCTAGATGCCTTGTAGGACAAGTCACCCCTTCTAGAAGGTGTGCCACCTTCCTGGACCCTCACCTGGCCTTCTAGAAACTTAAAGAGGAACTCTAGAGGTTGAGCTAGCTTCCTGGCATCTATTTTCCACCTCCCTTGAGGCAGGGCAGAATTTCATCTTGTGGGACTTGAACCCGGGCCCCTGCCTCTAGAGGTGGACACCATTAACCACTAAGCCACTAAGGCTTGTCTTTTTGGTGTTCCTTTTTGGAGTCACTCCTGCCATGGTGAGGAGCATCATTCCAACAGTTTGGATACCTGTGGGCAGGTTTATGGCCCAAAAAGTGGTTTTGGGCTCGATTTAGGACAAACTAACATTGCACATGAGTCACTGGCCATGAGCCGCGGCAGGTATTTATGTTGTGTTCTTGTCAATTTTCATCTCTCTGTGCAATTACATTCAGATTAAGCTCCCTCACACTCTGTTTGTGTCCCTACCCAAACCCTGACAGTTTCGTGCATGACTTTTTACTGCCATCAAACACTGACTCAGGGCTGATGCTTGGTTAAGTGGCAAGGGGTTAGGAAGGTTCCTAGAAGTTTCTCATGGTATCGGAGCAAACGAGCCACAGCTTGTTTTGCCGTGCAGCAGAGATGCAAACGCATCAGTTGTGAGTGGCAGCAACGGCAGCCGTCCATAGTAGAAACAACAGATCGTAGAGGGACCCGCGACAACTACGTTGCAGCGGAGCGTTGGAGGCAGCGCAGACAGCAGAGGCAGCTACAATCAATAACAGCCTTAGCAGCAGGGATGTACCTGCAGTGGAAAGTACCTGCAGCAGGAGCTGCTACGGGCTATAGCCACGCTGATCAGCAGCAGTAGCACCGGGTGGCAGCACCCGCCGTGTCTGGCTATTGGCTTGTATACAAGAGAAAAGGGGAGGAGAAGGAGCTTGCAACAACAGCTTGCGGAAGTGGCTGCGAGCAATGGCAGCACGTAGCAGTGGTAGCAGCTTGTAGCAGCAGCAACATCAAGAGCCACGAGCAGCAACAGTAGGGCAACAGAAGCAACTGTAGCAGTGGCGGCGAGCAGCTGCAGCATGCGGCCATAGCTGCACCCACGCGCAATAGTAGCAGCAGCAACAGCGTGCATAGTAGTGGCAGCCGCAGCGGTAGCAGCCACTGCTCCTGCTTGCTTGCAACGTGAAGCTGCCAGCTTTGCGCTTCAAGCGGGCTTGCCCACAAGCGAGCTTGCCAATCTGCGATCTTGTCGAGTGAGCTTGCTTGACGAGCTTGCCGAGTGAGCTCGCTCAAGGCGAGGGTCGAACCAGACAACAACAAGAAAAAGGAATAGAACAGCGGGGTCCTTGAGTCGGATACTGGAGAAAGACCCCAAGAAGGGGTACCCCACTAGCACCGAGAGTTCAGTGAACCAAAAAAAAAAGGTTTGGAGACTTAAACTGCAGCAGCAGCACAGATGCGGCAGGGGGTCACAGCCATGGGTTGGTTTCAGCGACCGGTGTACTAGCAGCAGGCGCAGATGCAGTGGCACCACCAATAGCATTACCAGTCGCTTGAGGTGTGGCGGGGACCACCGCCGTCGGTGTTGATGACGGCTGTAGGCAGCAGCAACAGTAGCAACAGCACCAAAGGTGAATTTAGGAAGCATATAATCCCCGCGCCATTGGACCACAGCAATCGCATAGTAATCGCACATCAGTGCACCACTAGCGTGGTGGTCACCACCCTTGTGATGGCGTCGGAGTGCATCTGAGAAACTGTGCTTCGATCGTCCATATTCCCCTTAGGTCTTGTGCTAGCAGAAGAAAGTGCTCTGTGCACTCACCCATGCCAAGCTTAGATATGAGCACACTGGGGTGATAGGGAGCGCATCCGGTGCCGTGATTGGCGCCGGCACTGCATGTGTGGCAGGCGCCGAGTCCACACTGGCAGTTATTTCCGTGACACACGCCTCAGAAGTCCAATGGATTTGCTTGTTACTTATGTGGCGATTGGCACCGTGGTTGGTGCCAGTGTCGCTTGCGCCCTGTCGGGTCGCGACCGCCCTGCACAAGGCCCCATCCTTCTTCACCATCCGACTCTGACACATTGTAAGCCAAAGCCGTAGCACCCCTCAGTGGAGCTATGGCGGTGTTGTATGCTAAGCTCCACAGTCTAAAACGCATGGTGCAACAGCTCACAGACCATGTGTTCTTTGAACAGACCTTTGCCACCATGCCGCTACAGAACCCATCTTCCTCCTTGCTATCCTCACCTCCAACGGTGTTGTCACTTGACGGTGCAATGCCTCACAACCTCAGCTCCACATCTGATGCCCTTCGCTCTGTCCTTGAGTCAGTTGGAGTCATCCCAATCTCTGACCCCTCCATTGCTATGGTACCCTACTGCTTGAGGTATTCGATTTTAATTGTTTCCATTATCGTTGAATATGGCACGGAATTTCGTACGATGAAATCAAAGTGTGACTTGAATAATGGTTGCCTGGTTTCATGGAATTCAAGGTGCCATTTAGAAATTGTTTTTGACCGACAATGTTGATATTGTAGTTGATTCGTGACACATTTTAAGGACTGGAAATGAGATGCATGGTTCTTGATGCATGGCGTCATTATGGGTGAGACCATACAACTTGCACTTCTGCTCATAGTACGGCTGCACAATCGACCGAACCCACTGCATAGTAGTCTCAGTATTAGCCCAGTGATTTGGTGTGTGCGTCAACTGCCAGCCACAATCAGCGAGTTCGCATGCGTGCATTCCCTTAGGGAGACTACGTGCAGTCTTTCCTGCGTAGATGACCTGCATTGGCAGAAAATCGCCGGCATACGAAGAGGTCACAAGCACGGTGATAGCACGCTTGTCATCAAAGCCAACAATGCAAACTTCATCACCCCCAATGGGTGCGCACGTGTGGTCAGATGCTGGGACAAGCTGGATGGAGGTGTGATCCGCGTTGATGACGAAAGCCGGCCTGATGTTGTGCTGCGAGACGAGGGCGGCTGAACGCATCAGAAAATGCTCCACCTTCACTGGCCAGTCGGCGGGAATCTTCTGGGCTGCTGTTGTGCCTGCACGCCATGCCCATGCCATGTGCTCCTTGACAAAATTGCGCACCCATGAGCGACTGAAGGCGCGGTCACCCATGGCCGCAAGGTTCTCAGGAGCATGCTGTGCAATCGCCATCCTGATTTCACGACGGATGCTTTTGCTGTTCATCGGCGTCCCCACGCCACGTGCATGGGTTAGCGCAGTCTTGATGGCCTCAACCAGCTCCAGCCGCCCCGCTAGAAATGCGCGCTTGCCCTTGCTGCCATGCACGCGCTTGCGGTTGTTGAGAGGAGTGGACGGCTCGCTCTTCAATGCCACTGCAGATGCCAGGGCGTACTGTTGCTTCAGCACCTTGTCTTTGTCAAACCAGCCCACGACGGTGGATGGCGCAAGACGGTCGAATACCGAAATTCCATCCGGAGTGTGGAAGCTTCGCTGCAGGTGCTTGACTGCGGCGTAGAAACTCTTGTTGGCCTTAACGGCGCGGTAAATTGCTGGAAAGTGACTAGAAGTAAACCAATCGCAGTACCGGCCACGCTTCCGGCTTGTGCTGCTGCTTGCAGTGTCTTCAGTGGTGGTATTGGAGCTCACAACGACGAGCTCCAAACACTCTGTGTCTGTGGAGTCGTCGCTCTCCTGCTGGTTGGAGATGCCGCTGTCCGAGGAGCTGATGTCGCTGTCACTGCTAACTGGACGCGGCTGCAGTGGCTCCTCCAGACAAACGCAGCCGTCAGCACGACGTCCAGGAAGAAGGGAATCACGGGCACGCTTCCTCTTTGGCTCTGGAGCAGCCTTTCCCTTGCCCTTGCGCTCTATGGCTGCACGCATGGCATCCTGCGTTGCACATCGTTCTGCGTGCGCCTTGTAGGAAGAAGCTGCAGCAGAGCTGGAGCCGGCAGCCGTCTTACTAGAACTGCTTGCAGGCTTCCTGGTACCGGCGGCCGCATTTCTTGGACCGGCTGCACCCCATGACGCAGCTGCAGTTGCCGGAAGTGACAGAGGAGTCGGTTGTGAGGCTCCCTGGGTCGAGCCGACGTCACGTGCAGGAGCACGAGGAGCCTGGGAGTCATCGAATGCCAGGGTCACTGGCTTGCAAGGGCGGCCAACAGGGCGGCGGACAGGGGCTGGCCTAGGAGGAACTGCACGTCCAAGCTGCGTCTCAAGGCGCCGGACACGCTCCTCAGGGGAAACCTTCTGCAAAAAGCGTTCCATGATGCGCTGTGGACGGTTGAAGTGACGGTGTCACGCGATTCTGGTGTGGGCTAAACGCACAGTGACATGCGAGCACTCCTTTTGACTGAACAAAACGCACATTCAAGACGTGGATGCAGGAACCAGAAAGTCCACGTCGTCAGATTTTCAAGGATGTGGAGCCAACGGCCACCGCGAGCGAGGTGGTCGAATTATTGTGTCACTGCGGATTTGACCCAGTCGCTTCGACGAATTCACAGAGCCATTCACTTGCCAGTTCGACCAATTACGACTCCAAATATAAGAGCAAGCCCAATTTGGCATCTAAATCAACGACTTCAAAACGAGTAAGAAAGAAATCGTCGAATACCCCGGGCAGTAGGGTAGTCCCTTCAGCTTTCACTCGTCATGCTCACACTCGTGCACGCACTTGCCGAGCACGACAACAAATGGAACCATGGGGTAAACGTGCTTGGGAGGCAGCGGCAGCAAGGGCAGTGGCAGACATTACCGTGGAGCTACCTCTCTCATCCCCGGCCACAGAGTTGGTACGGGACCCCTTCCTAGCTTCTGCCGGTGTGTCGGTCGAGAGGGGATAGAGTGTCAGTCGACGACCACCAAAGAGTTCAGCAGCAATGCGACGGGCATCCCAGTAATGGGGAAGGACTTTTCATCCAAGGAGGAGTGGTCCGTCACTGAGTCGGTGACAGAGATCAAGTTGGAGATTACACCGGACGTGGCCGAGGGATTCATCGAGGCAGCGGAGACCATTGATGACTTGGCGACGGTTGGGGCGATGGTAGCAGCTACGGAGGTGGTAGGGGTTGTAGTAGAGACACCCCCCTCGTCCCCAATCGTGGGGTTGGTGCACCACCCCTCCTAGTTTCTGCTAGTCCATCGGCTGGTGGGGAGGTGGAGTGGTCATTGACGACCACAAGACACCAAAGGATGGATGTGACAGATAGTGCTGGGCACTAGGAGCATGTGACCGACCACCATTTGGAGGCGGACGAGTGGTCCGACGCGGAGTCTGAGGCAGACATAGCGATGGAGATGGGGATAAAGACTGTAGTCTCACCCAACGCTGTAGTGATAGTGACCAATGTGGCAAATGGGTTAGTAGTAGCAAAAGAGACAGTAGAAGCAGTGGTGGTGACAGCTGATGCTCTTGGAGCTGACATCAAAGCCGTGGGTGTGTCGATAGCCACCAACGTTGTGACAGTAGTAGCAGTACCAATCGCTACTACAAACGGGACGGTGGTAGTGGATGCCCTTGTTGGTGCAGATACCATGATGGTCATCACCCTTGCAGCAGCCAGTACGGCCTCCATAGGGGTGCACTCTCCTTCAGTCGCAGCATCAGTCATTGTAGGTACAAATGTTGGAGGGCACATGGAGAGGCAAGTTGCAAGCACGACCGCTATGGCCGGCGCCACTGCCATAGTTATCTGCGGAGGTGCAGTTTTTGCAAGGGACAGAGCTCGAGCAGTAGCTGATACACCAGCCGCCGAGCTTGACCCTGTGCTTGAGCATTTACACTCTGCACTTCACGACCAGGAAGATGCAGTGGCACATGCGGACGGGTGCCAGCAGGATCTTACGCTTGACCTGCGTCCAGCGAGCACACGTTGGAGCACCGTGGACGTCGCGGGTCATCGGGTAGTGGCAGTAGACGTTGGTGATGTGTACACACGCCTTGATGTTGTTGAGTGGACGTTGGATGGTGTAGTGTGGAGGCGGTCGGGCTTACGCCGACAACTGGAGGAGGCGATATCAATGGATGCCTTGTCAGCGGTGGCCCGTGTAGAAGGATTCGTTACCATAGTTGACACTACTGACAGCCGAGAGGCACATGTGCCCACGGAATCTGATGAGTCTTTAGGAGTCACTCTTACAAATGCACCTACTATGGAGGATGCATGGTGGGGTGAGGACCTCTGGTTCATGGGTGCCCTGACTGGCATCGCTGACACCTTGGCGGTTCTAGTCGACAACATAGCTACACTCATCTGAGTTGCAGTTACCATACCAGAGCGCCTGCACTCCATGGTCGACGAGCAGGAGGCACCCGTGGCTCAAGCAAAGGCGCACGTGCAGGGTCTCATGGCCAAGCTCCGGGAGGCCAGCAGCCATTGTTACACTGTAGTTGTTCTAGTAGGACGTGCTATGGAGGAGTGCATAGAGGATGTGCACACACATCTCGAGGCAGCTCAGTGGTCTGTACGGGATGCATGTCGGCGACCGGCGAATGTTCAGTAGCATGTGGACGATTGGCTGCACACTAGGGGTTTAGAAGAGCCCCAGGACATACGGGCTCTTGATGATGGCGATGACGCCACAGAGGCAGATCCGCTGATGGATGGAAGCGTCTGGCTAGCACTCGGCGGCCGAGTGATAGGTGTGTCAGTAGCAGCCGGTGCTTGCATGGTACCACCTCCTACAGATGCAGACACTGTAGATGCCGAAGCGTTGTGAGATGTCGACGCCTTGCTAGCAGCTGGCAACAAAGCGACAGATGATCCGACGATTAACCTACACGACAATGCGGTGAGGCTGCAGGAAGTCGTGGCTCGTACCGACGTGCACGCGATCGAGATCCACCGTCACGTTCTTTCTGCGACTGGTTGCCTACATGGCGCAGATAAAGCCGGCCGCTCGACAGCCGCAGCGGAGCTCAACGAGCTGTTCATGTATCTTGACGGTGCAGATCCGTGTGGCGATATGTGACTTAGCAGTTGGCATGCATGCAGCAGGTGATGCAGTTTGAGGAGGCCCCCAGCGCTGCACCAGTCAGAGTTGCAAGTGACAACAACAATGACAAATACGATAGTGACAAGGACGATGACAGTTTTGACGACGTTGTGGGGTAAGGCTATGTGCATGTATGTCCCATCAGCATCGTTCTCCCCCTTATTGTCGCTATGCATGTGTATGTGGCCATGGGGGAGCTGTGCTCCCTTCTTAGGGGGGGATGTTGTGCACAGCTATCAGCTTTGCTCGTGCTGTCAGCCTCTGCAGCCAGGGGGAGTGTTGGTTTCTGGACTTTGGCCTGACACCCTTATGAGGACAGCGTGATTAGTTTGTGGAGCACAATGCTCCAGTCAAGGTTGGGGTGGTCGAGACTCGCTCACTTGGTGACTTGTACTGGTGTGACGTGAAGACCCATTGCCTCCATGTGTTATGTTTACTCCATGCATGCAAGCAATGTGGTCGAGACCCGGACCCCGGAGACATGTTCCAGGGTCATGAGGAGACCTTGTTGCTATGTACCTCGTGTATGGTGTTTCGCACATGGGTGTGTGATTCATGTCTTGCATGGTCAAGACCCGGGTGAATTACACCACTGTCACAAGGAGACCTTGTGTTGTGGTTGCAAACAATGCTTTGCTACCTTCACTCACTTGTCATTGTGGTGACAGCTGTGTCAGCCAGGGGGAGTGTTGGTTTGTGTGGCTTCCACCTGTTGTGAGCGACAACCATGGTAATTATCCGTTTACCCTGCATTATTGGTATGGAGCAACAGTACTTGAGAGAACGGCAACATGATCCCTGATGCGGACGCAGCTAGAGCCGGAGCACCGACGAGTGGTGGCTCCATGCACCAGTAGCTGCCAGACAGTTACCACGACATCACGGGTGCTTGGTGGGGTCCTTTGCGGTTTTTCTACAGACACTAGAATTTTCTCGGTGGACTGGCTCTCGAGCCCGATTTGCATGTTTTGCATTGTCTGTCCACCGGTCGATGCCAGACTTGTGGGTGTGATAATTCATAGCGTCCGGCTTGAGATTTTGCATCTATAGATTAAGATGGTGATGCATTTGGATACGTGTACGCAGGTTTATGGCCAAAACAGGGGTTTTGGGCCGGTTTTAGGACAAAGTGAAATTGCATGTGCGTCACCTGCCGTGAGCCACGGCAGGTTTTTTTGTTGTGTTCTTGTCAGTTGTCATCTCTCTCTGCAATTGTATTCAGTTTAAGCTTCCGGACACTCTGTACGTGTCCCTACCAAGACCCTTGCAGTCTTGTACATGACTTGTGACTGTCATCACACACTGACTCAGCGCTGATGCTTAGTTAAGTGGCAAACGGTTAGGGAAGTTCCAGGAAGTTTATCAGAAACCACTCGCAATCATAACTCATATTCACACAAGACATCACAGCTTCTGAACAGAGTTGGCCCTCAGTTTCAGAAGTACCTCAGGTCCATAAACTTTCATGCCACAACAAAAGTGACAAGAGGCAAGTAAGCAACACTCATGACACAAAACATGAACAAAAGAGTGTAACGTAATCATTGTGGGGGTAGAAATGTCCCCTTGCCCACATGCGTAGAATGTGTTGTCCTTGCAAACTGCCTTGGTATGGAAAACTTCCTGCATTGCCACCATCAACAGTTGCATGACCCGTTGGTTGGAATTGTGCATCCAACCCCTCCCATTGGACATGTTGCCCACCATACCCTTGGAAATTCTGCCCACCGTTCTCACTGTCTCTTCCACTTCTCCCACTTTCACTCCCCAAATTCGGGCTTGCGATTGCATTACTCCTTAGAATGTGGATAAGGCATGATGTCCCCATATGATGTCTCTCCCCTTTGATTCTCACGCCCTCAACTGGTGTACCTGAGATTCCCACCCCCTCCCCTTCCCATCAGATTTGCGACCAGTATATCACTTTCTGATTCATTGCTCCTTGCAATTTTCTCACCCTCCCTTTTGACAATAGGCCTCCCGTTGTTTGGTCTTTGGTCGCCCCACTGGACGAGAGAGAGGGGGAGGCAAGCACTTGCCTGGGACAAAAGTGAGACCAATCAGAGTGCATAGTGGCAGTGCCTTCTCATTTGTCCTCTGCCACTCCACAGTTGAGTACGCATTGTCCGCAAACACCATCGGGTCCTTTGGTGGCCAGAAAGTTTGGCAGAAAGCTATGGCATGGGCACATGGAAGGAGGTATTCTTGGAACTTCTTGCAGTTGCACTCCCTCCTTCCAACGTGTACTGTGACCTTAGCTCCACCATTGGGTGGTGTCACCTTTGCTTCCACATTGCTCGACTGCTCCACCATGAACCCCCCACTTTTTTCAACCTTCGCAGTTGCATACCGCACCCACTCTCCACTACAACGTGCTGTCTTGTGCCTCCTTGTATCATACTCAACCATCATGTAGTCATACATGGACATAAGCAACTTCAGTGGAGGTTTGCGTCGAGTAACACACAGTCTTCGATTGAGAGACTCCCTGATGGTTGACGTGAAGTGGCCAAAACACTTGCGGGAAAAGCCACCTTTGACCACTTCTCACGTGGAATGCCACATGAGAAAGGGTCCTCCGAATCACCGAACAAGTAGACCATTGCTTGCTTTGATGTTCTGTCAAGAACATCAACCAAAGCCTCCCATTCCTCCTCCGTCCTTGCCCACACAAGTGGCCAGAAAGCCTCTGGCTTTTTCTTGCCATGCTTTGCTTGCATGTTGTCAGCAATATGTCAAGCACAGAATTCATGCTTCACATTGGGGTGAATTCCCTCCACGGCACGGATGATGCTGGGATGCTTGTCTGATATGATGACCATGTCATCACTCAGCATGCTTGGGAATGCAAATGCCACTTCCTCCGAGAATCAGCCCCAGTTACTGTTGTCCTCACCACTAACCAATCCAATGGCAAGCGGCAAGATGACACCTTGTGCATCAATCCCTGCTGCAATGAGAATGCATTGCAGCTATCCATTCTTCGTGAAGGTGCCATCAATGCTGATGAATAGTCGATAATTCTCAAAATCTTGGCGTGCAGCTCCTAGTGCCATGAAGAAGCGCTCAAACTGAGAAGGCGCATTGATTCCCCTGATATTCACATCTTTTGTTTCTATGACGTAGTGTCCATCAGGGTCCCGTCCCTGGAAGCAATTGGTAAAAGCATTAAATGGCATTGAAGACTCACAAATGTTGCCCACCTCCTTTGTGTTCACATTTTCCCTTGCTATCCAGACTGGGTAGCATGGAGGAGAGTAGCTGACCATGGTCCAAAGCCATGTCATAAGCTGGCGGGGCGTGACAGTCGGGTCAGCCTGAACAACTCCTCTGATATGCCCTTCGACCCATCGAATGCGCCTTCTTGGATGACACTTGTAGTCCGTGGGCCGACATGTATGCTTCCCCTTGATGCTTGTCACATGCCACAAGCCGGAACATTGCCGCCAAAACGCACAAAGGTGCCAGCGACATCCTTCCTTCCGTGCAGCACACTGGAAACCCCATCCATGCATGTTTGACATGGGAAAGGAGGGGGTGCAAATGTTGCCGATGTGATTAGGTTCGTGATGCAC
>SZWC01004713.1:95768-111467 GCA_023375785.1 Penium margaritaceum | reverse complement strand
CCCCCCCCCCCCCCTTCCATTATGTCCTAGCCAACGAGTTCGACTGAGCACTGCCCCTTACGGTTGCGTCCTAGTCGCTCCGGCACCGTGCGCTGCCTCGGCACGGTGCCGAGTATGGTTGAGGACGTTGTACACCCAGGTGAGCGGCCAACCGGGTATCCCTTGTTTTAAGTACTCACAATTATCATTATGTACCCATTTTCATACACTATGGCTGCTTAGTTGTGATGGTCCGCGTCATGTAGGTGGGGACGCTGGCAATCTCACGACCGCACCCTCGGGTCCCCACCGCCTTCCATAGTACGACGTGTTATGGATGAGCCGTGTGTCTTTTCCCCCCCTTCTGCCCGTCGCCTGAATTCTTATGCAAGATTGGACACTGAAGTCGTCGTCATCATGTCATCGCTAGAGAAGCCTCCCGCCCCTAAGCTGTGGCTAGGTCGTTTAGGGGACAAACCATTGCAAGGTAAAACACCCTGCGTTAACTTGTCCTGCTTGCACTTGATACCATTTTTTTTGGTGTGCACGTTCACTCCTCCAGAACTTGCAATGTCAGTTGTTATACTTTAGTGATTTTTTTTAGTTTCCTCGGATGATGAGCCGGGCAAGAAAGCACCAAAACGCACCAAGGTCAATGGCGCCTTCCCGGATGGTATGGAGTTCAAGGACATGGGCAAGTGTCATTGGGCTGTGGATGACTACCTTATCAAGAACTGCATGAACGTGCGATGATTGGGGAGTGAGCCCACCAGGTTCACAGCTCGCTGTTCGCAATTCAAAGAGAGGGACTGCCCGTGGATCTTGCGCATCCACGTATGCATGCAAAGTGGGATGGTGAAGTTTTCTGGGTGGAAGGACGGACACCACTGTGTCCCTGGAGCTGGTAGCGGCTGTGGAGATCCGGCGAAGACCGTCAAGTAGGTGTCCCGCCATATCGCTGCAACGTTGTAGAAGAACCCATGCGCGGACCTAACCAGCCTAGATTCATTCGTCAAGAAAGCGACAGGCAAGGATGTTGACCACGGGACCCTCTACCACGCAAAGGTGGCGGCACAGGAGAAACTTTAAGGCTCTCAAACCATGTCCTGGTCCCTCTTTCCCACGTACACGCAAGAGGTACATTCCGTCAGCTTGTTGTTTTGTTTTTTCCCTGCCTTTGTTTATGGACGTGTCTGACCCAATGTCGTGAATGGTTTTCTGCAGCTCACTAGACTCGACTGCAACGCGCACGCGGTAGCTGAGGCGACTGATGGCAGCGTCTTCCACCGAGCCTTTATGGCCCGTGGCACTACAGTCCTCGGTTTTAAGCACTCTTGTTGCATCATGACGATGGATGGGACGTTCCTCAAGAACGACCACAAGCATACGCTCTTGGTGGCGCAACATTTTTACGCCAATGATCATGCAGTGCCCATGGCATGGACACTGATGCCCACTGAAAACGAGGAGTACTGGATCTGGTTCTGCTTCCACCTCGCCATCGCCTTCCCTACCACAGCACAGCAGTAATCAACGACCGAGAGAAGGGACTAATCAAAGCGGTTGGCAGTCACCTGCCAGGTGTCACGCACACTTACTGTGCGTGGCAACTTCGGCAGAACGTCCGTCAACGGTATGGCAAGCACGCGGGGTTCTGGTGTTGGCATCTGGCCCACGCGTTGACCCACGCAGAGTTTCAACGATGTGAGGAGATCATGAGGCGGAAGTATCCGCGCTCTGTTGTCTGCTTGTTTGGAAGCGACGGAATAGGCGGCATCCCACTAGAGCGGTGGACGCATGTCTGCTGCCCTATTGGTTGCCGTGGACACACGCCTTCAAACGCCTCTGAGAGCCTAAACGCGCGCATCCTTGAAGCCCAAAAACTCCACTCGTTTAACTGCTTCGTCTCTCTGTTTGTGTGGGTGTAGCGCCTCATGGCTGAACGCAGGAAGGAGGCAAGAGCGTGCAAGGGAGACCTTGCCCCTAATGCAGAGGCCGGGTTGTTGAACGCGTCCGTCGTGTCCAATGGGTACGACATCACAGAGGAGGAGGTGCACTTGGCAACAGTTCGTGGGACGTCAGACCGCGTTCGGCGCGTCGACATCGCCACAAGGTCGTGTACTTCCGGGGCCTAGAATGAGTGGGGAAAACCCTGAGTGCACGCTTGCGCAGTGCTCCTTGGTGGGGGGTAGCTGCCAGAGCTCGTGTGTGATGTGGGCCTAACGAAGATGGCTTTCCATCGCACATACAACAACCCCATGCCGGGTGTGGACCCAGCCACGTTAACCCCGCTGGAAGGGGTTACGTGGACACAGTCGGGACCGCGCCGTGGGCGTGGTAGGCCACAGAGCAAGCGGTTGGACCGTGATGAGCACTGGAAGGTAGACAACATCTGCCGACGGTGTGGCCTGTGGGGCCACACCGTCTCCAAGTGCAGCAACCGAGTGGCCATGGCCTCAGCAACGGCCATAGTAGAAGTAGTGTTGTGAAAGCGGTTGGAGACAGCAGAAGCTACAGTGCGCGCGGGGGCATGTGCCGGGCGCTGGCCCACAAGTGGCACCCAAGCAGAGGCAGAGGCAGAAGAGGTTGCAACATCAGCTACACTAGCAGTAGCAGTAGCAGGACCCACAGTTAGTACAAGCCAGGATGACACTGTAGGTACTCGTCTGCAGGAGGAGACAATCGACGTGTCCAACGACGACGACCACGAATACGACCCAGAGCAATATCCAACATATGACAGTGGAGAGGAGGAGGTCTACGACCCAGAACGCTTCATCCTCAATGAGGACTCCGAGCCAGAGGCCCCTGAACCATACCAGTGGATCAGTGAGGAGGACGACATGAGGCGCACACGACACTCCCTCGACTACACCCACCAACACATCGCCATACAGGGCATGCCATATGGCGGCTGGGATGATGTCCCGGAAGACTACTACCACAAGGAAGGCAACGAGGGGATGTGAATAGTACGTGAACATCTTCCATTATTCCATGTTTTCCTTGCCTCAAGTCATTAACGTGTTTCCTAACACTTGTTTGTGTCCTGTATCCATGGTGTGCAGAACAGGGGAGTGCCACCTCACAAGACCCAACCTCATTTCCAGCCCCTGTTCAAGGTCAAGATCAATGCTACCAAGTTGAGGTCAGATAGCAGAAGCCAATGAAAGTGGGGCCCTTGGCTATGGGAGACATTTTCAGGCAGTGTGCTCCCTTGTCAGAGTGTGTAATCATGTTTTGAACATGTAACTCAACGAGTGGACGTGCAATCAAAGTTTTCCTGAAAAAGTGTTATTGCATACCCATCCCATGACATGAATGGACTAGAAGGACATTGTGCTCATTCTCTTTCACCAATTTCAACATTATTCCAACCAGGTGTTTGCCATGGATTGCACAACAGAGTGTGGGATCTCGCTTGTGACTGGTTTGGTACGTGGCGTCAGAGGAACTTACTTGATTTCAAGGATATGCGCTGGCAACAAGCCCAGACACATCGTTAAGATGTACGTGTGACTGTGCCACAAAGGCCAGGTGATGGAAGACAGCGGAGAAGAAGTCGAATCAACTGGGAAGGCCATTGATTCGATCCGTGACGTATTCTACGATGTTGTAGAGAAACCTATGGACGAGCCATGCTTTGCATGTGCCTATAGCATTCCTATGCCAAAATGTCATGTAGGCCAACTTTCCCCTGCCTGTGAGGTCATGGCATGGATCTTTTAACCATTTATGGTTAATCATCTCTGAAAAATACACTCTTCATACAGTGTACATGTCATGTGTAAGCCTTTGGAAATTTCATGGTACCTTCATCGGAGTTACCTTACACTTCAATTAACTACGTGTGTTCATACATATGAGCATGTACTTGTATGCCTCAACATGCAAAAGTTCTTGGAAGGCTGTTAATAAAACCATAAAAACCCAACAAAAACCATGCTTGCTTTTTCCACAAATCCATCTACAGTTCCCTTAAACAGACGTACATTTGTCCTTAGACCTTAAAGATGCTACTACTGTGAAGAATGCAAACGCCTATTCCTGGACGCGGAACTAGTCGGAGACACAATCGACACCGTTTTACTGCCGGGGATAAGGGATTGTTTTTTTCTCTTTCCCGGGCTCCTGCTGGGCCCCGCTATAGCGGGGCCCAACAGGTTCCCTTCTGTTGCACAGGGGGATTTTGTATCCCCTACTCGAATCCCTCGCAAACCTGTTGTTGATCGTCATATGTGTTGACGACTAGTCGATAGTCGTTGATCGTCAATTTTCATCTATGTATAGACGATCGAAGTGTACATTGTCGATCGTCGATCGTCATAGATCGAGGATCAACGAGTGTTTTTTGGCATATTCTCATAATACACACTGTGTGTTTTTCACGTGTCCGTCAGATACACTTGCCATAGACACTCCCCCAATACACTGTACCCTTTTGGGGGGGGGGGGAGATCTCCGGCTCCCATGTTGCCCCCCCCCCCCAAAACAGGTAAAGTGTATTAGGAGAGTGTATATGAGTTGTGTATCCGATGGACATGTGAAAAACACACTAAGTGTATAGTACACTTAGTTTTTTTAAGTAACGGTTGTACAATACACAACCCAGCTATACAACCCCAATACACTCGTCGCTTCTGGGGAGGGGGGTTGATGGGGTCCCGACTACGTGGTTTCCAATATGCAATATGGTTTCCGCACATGTGGATGTCATTTACTAGTCGACGGTCGTCGATTGTCGATTTTCATCTATGCATAGTCGATCAAATCGTACATTGTCGATCGTCAATTGTCATAGATTGACGACCAAGGAGTGTTTTTGGACATCTTCTCGAAATACACTTTGTGTGTTTTTCACGTGTCCATTAGATACACTTACCATAGACACTACCTCAATGCATTTTACCCTTTTGTGGGGGGGAGATCTCCGGCTCCCATGTTGCCCCCACCCAAAACAGGTAAAGTATATGAGGAGAGTGCATATGATGTGTTTATCTGACGGACATGTGAAAAATACACTAAGTGTATAGTACACTTAGTGTATTCAAGTAACGGTTGTACAATACACAACCCAGCTACACAATCCCAATACACTCGTCGCTTCAGGGAGGGGGGAGATGGGGTCCCAACCATGTGGTTACCAATGTGCAATATGGTTTCTGCACATATGGACGTCATCGACTAGTCGACGGTCGTCGATCATCGATCGTTATCTATGTATAGACGATCGAATCGTACATCGTCAATCGTCGATCATCATAGATCGACGGTCGACGACTGTCTATTGACATATTCTCAAAATACACTTTGTGTATTCTTCACGTGTTTGTCAGATACACATACCATAGACACTCCCCCAATACACTTTACCCCTTGGGGGGGGGGGGGAGATCTCTGGCTCCCATGTTACCCCCCCTCCCAAACAGGTAAAGTGTATTAGGAGAGTCTACATGATGTGTGTATCCGACGGACATGCGGAAAACACACTAAGTGTATTGTACACTTAGTGTATTCAAGTAACGGTTGTACAATACACAACCCAGCTACACAACCCCAATACACTTGTCGCTTCTGGGGGGGTGGGGGGGAGATGGGGTCCCGATCATGTGGTTACCAATGTGCAATATGGTTTCCGCACATATGGATGTCATAGACTAGTCGACGGTCGTTGATCATCGATCGTCATCTATGTATAGACGATCGAATCGTACATTGTCAATCATCGATAATCATAGATCGACGGTTGACGAGTTTCTATTGACATCTTCTCAAAAAACACTTTGTGTATTTTTCACGTGTCCATCACATACACTTACCACAGACACTCCCCCAATACACTTTACCCTTGGGGGGGAGGGGAGATCTCCGGCTCCCATGTTGCCCCCCCTCCCAAAAACAGGTAAAGTGTATTAGGAGAGTGCATATGATGTGTGTATCCGACGGACATGTAAAAAACACACTAAGTGTATAGTACACTTAGTGTATTCAAGTAACGGTTGTACAATACACAACCCAGCTACACAACCCCAATACACTCGTTGCTTCTGGGGGGGGGGGGAGATGCCACCGACAAAGAAACACTGCAAAAATTTCGGAAGTACGCTCGTTATGAAGCTGCTTATTCTTTGTGCCCAACAGTTCTGAAAGTAAACACCCACTTTACAAAGGTAACCAATTAGACAACATGAAGACATATATACGTCTACTTTACATCAAGACCGGAATGTCATATTAGTTATTTTCCCTTGCTAAACAATCACATTGAATTCCCAAGGCAGAAGTATCATGTACATAGCTTTCCAAATGAACTAAACATGACTACCTCTCTAGAAAACTTCATGGGCATTTATTTTTAGTAGGTACCTAGTGCACTAAATGTGCTGTGTATAAAAAGCAATCGATTAACCATACCTCCTTTTCACTGTCACCCACCTTTCAAAGCTGGTTAGTTAGTGGGATACTTGGGTAGTCCATGGCGGTGTAAGTGACGTATTCAACCCGAATTTTGTCCACACATACAATTGCTTCTCCAGGTTTCTGGGGCCATGTTCACTGTATTTTTCTTTTCCTCTTGGTGTTGGCCATGCTTGTGTGGAAAGTACTGGGCACCAAATTGATAATAATCACAATACAGACATACTGTAGCCAAAAGTGTTGCATCACATGTTCTACTTCGTGTGTAAAGCATATGAATGCTCACACGGTTGAATGTGCGTATGCCAATGAAAAATGGGCATCTCATCATTGAATGGCGGCAATTTTTAAGTTGACCACCATGGGGTCACATATTGTAACGGGTCGAGTCTTCAGCTCCTGCTCTGAAGTCATCGTCGGAGTTCGTAGAATGGCGTTCTCAGTCCACGTCAGGGATTTACCCCCTTTGCAAGACTGAGGGGCAATCGTCATCAACGACCCAGAGCAGGGAGACTCGAATATTTTGAGTCTCCGGAGGCCCATTTCCGTTTTCAACCAAACCCCTGGTTTTGGCACCCAAACTGGGGGTTTTTACTTCGAACTCGTGTGTTTGCACGAGTTATTCCGCATATTCTATGTCGAAGTTCATCGAGAACAAACTTCGATTTACGTTTTGCCGTTCTAGCGCAAGATGATTGCGTGCGAGGCACGCTGGCGATTTCGCGCTAGCTTTCTCTCGACCTCACCCTTGCTCCCCCTATCCCTCGTCCATGCTTGATTGTTTTGCAAGGAGGGCGAGGGGGGCGAGGGCACGAGGCCACGAGGCCTCGCCCTCGAGGCCCTCGTGGCCTATCAGCCGCCGATCGGGCTGAGGCCGCGATCGGCGGCTGGTGGCTGGCCGGCCGGTGGCCGGCCAGTCACTTGGCCGGCCGCCGGCCGTCCAGCCGGCCAGCAGCGAGCTGGCCGGCGGCCAGCGAAGTGCTGGCCGCCGGCCAGCCCTCACTGACGCGAGGGGTGGTGCGCAACCACCCCTCACTTCAGCGAGGAGGGAGGGCCGAACCGGCCCTCCCGCTACATTCCTCCCCACTTGTTATGAACCGTCTCCGTTCATGAACAAGAAGTAGGATTGTCAGTCAGTGAATCATCAACATTGTGAAAGAAGTTTAATAATTTCAATCACCAGCTAGACATGAACACATGCATGGTACTTAGACCTAAGCTGCATCTTGTAGGTCAGCACGGCTAGCGGCCTCCCCCCTTTAGGCAAGAGCGTCCGCGCGACAACCATGTTGGGCGTCCCCAACCTCCTATGGTCGTTGTCCATGAATGCTGCCCTGTGGGAATGTTGTTCACTTTTTCCGCGTTTAGGTGGTACCTCCTGCCACGCGTAGATCAGTGGGAGCTTCAAGCTCGCTCCAGTACTCGTTGACTACCCGTGTGGGCAACCGAGATTCGGGCTCCCGTGAATTATATTCAGGTCCACAACCGGCCCAATGAACGAGGTACTCCCTGATAACGACCGACCGAAGAGTACGCTCTCAGTGCTGGAGTAGGTGAAGGACCTCGTATTGGCCGTCGGCAGCCAGGACCACTGGCGGTTGCTGAACGGGTCCTTCTGCCCTGTATGGAGCTAGCAGGCTCAAATGAAACACGTCATGTATCTTCATACTCGGCGGAAGTAGCAATCGGTATGCCACTGGCCCGATGCGTGCCACAATGGGAAACGGCCCAATCCACTTCGGTAGAAGTTTTCTTGCCCGTGGCGACTTCAGCCGAAGGTTTGTAATACTAAGCAGGACTTTGTCACCAATGTCAAACGAGACCTCCCGGCGATCTTTGTCGGCATATGCCTTTTTTCACTATCGAGCTGCTTGAAGGTGACCCTTCGCCTCCTGTAACAAGGAGTCGATGCGCTTGGCAAAGGCTTGAGTGGAAGGAACCTGCAATCCTGTACTCCCACTCTTCACCAATGGAGAGGATACCACTGGATGCCGACCACTGTTCAACACGAACGGTGTGAACTGTGGACTTGTTCACCGAGTTGTTCACCGCAAACTCTGCCAGTGCTAGGAATTCGTCCCAATCATGCATGGCAGGGTCCACGTACATGTGGAGCATGTGCTCCAGAGTGCGATTCATGCGCTCTGTTTGCCCGTCAGTTTGAGGGTGAAATGCTATCGACATTTGCGATTCACTGCCGAAGTATTCGTGCATTTTTTGCAAGAACTTGCTAGCAAGTATTTTATCTCGATCAGAGATAATACGCAACGGCAAGCCGTGGTACTCTACGACACCCTCAAAGAAGAGACGAGTAGTCTCCTCTGCGTTCACGTCAGTGGTTATAGGAATGAAGTGTGTCATCTTCGTCAAAAGATCCACAACCACAAGTATTATATCATGGCCACGGGCCGTGTCCGGAAGACCAATAATGAAGTCCATGCTAACGCACTCCCATGGAGTCCCAGGAATGGGAAGCTGTTGGAGGAGTCCACCAGGCTTCTTGTTGCTAGCCTTATTCCGAAGACATGGGTCGAATGTCATGCAATACATACGGACATCAACACTCCACCCTGGCCACCAATAGTGGTCCGAGAGTGCCTGTCCAGTCTTTCGGGGTCCCACATGACCTGCTACCGGCGGGTCGTGGAACTGGGAGATAACCTTTGGTCGAAGGTCTCCCGAGTTTGGCACAACAACTTGTTCTCCGTACCAGAAGATTCCCGCAGCCTCCACCTAGCTGTACTTGTCCAGATTTTGAGAGTCTTGAAACCAAGAATCCACACAGTATCCCATCCCGATCCTGTTTACAAAACCGTTGTAATGGATAATCTCTCGTGGTGGTTTCCGCAGAGGTGCAGGGGGATCTGTTGGTTGTACTGTTGCTGTTGCAATGGCCATAAAAAACCCACTGACCTCAGTGGTTGCTTTAATTTCCACAGGCTGTCGGCTTAGTGGATCGGCCACATTGATGCGTCCTAGCCGATATTCCCATGTGAACGAGAATCGACTCAGGTATTCACTCCAACACGCCTGTCGTCTTGACAGGTTCGGTTGCGTTTGGAAAAACACCAATGGATTATGGTCGGTCACGACCGTCAGACCCCCTTCAGCACCCTCGAGGTAGCAACGCCACATCTTGAAAATGTGTACTACCGCAAGGAGCTCTTGATCCCCAGTCGTGTACTGTGTTTCAGCGGGAATGAGCTTCCGGCTCTCATATGCAACTGGGTGAACGTTCTGCATGAGGACGGCTCCGAGTCCTACTACCGACGTATCACATCGAACCTCCCACGTTTGCGATGGATCCGAAAGAGCTAGGATGGCCGCCGTGGATAGGAGCTCTTTGACCTTGAGAAAATCGTTCTTGCAATCAGATGTCCATTCCCAACGCACGTCGTTTCGCGTGAGCCTTGTTAGCAGTGCTACCAGGGTCGAATGCCCTTACATAAAGCGTCAAAAGTAGTTTGCAAGGCTGAGGAAAGACCGTATCTGCCCAACATTCTTGGGATGTGGCGAGTCCTCAACGGCTTGGACATGGATGCCGTCCTTGCCGACGATGTGTGCAAGCAAGGTATTCGAGTTCATCTTGTGCAATCTTGCACTTGCTCACTTTCGCATAGAACTTCTGTTCCCAAAGGATTGCGAGAATTTTGCGCAGATGTTCTATGTGCTCTTCCATTGATTTGGAGAAAACCAGGATGTCGTCCAGGTAAACCAAGACAAACTGTCCGAGTTGCTTGGCGAGCGTTCGGTTCATTTCTCCTTGGAAGGTTGCCAGGGCATTCGTACGCCCGAAGCATAACACTTGGAACTGATAGTGTCCCATGTGTGTTCAAAACGCGGTTTTGGGCACATCATCTTCCGTGAAGCGGATTTGATGGTACCCTTGAGACAAATCTAAGGACGAAAATACTTTTGCGCCTTGGAGTTGGTCAAAAAGGTCCTCAATCCGCAGTAAGGGGGATCAATTTTTCACCGTCAGCTTGTTCAACGCCCGATAATCCACTCACATGCATAAACCACCGTCCTTTTTCTTCACAAAAAGGATCGGCGCACCGTATAGCAAGCTGCTGTGCTCGATCTACCCCTTTGCAAGGTACTCTTTGATTTGGCGTTCGGCCTCGTGCCTTTTTGCAGGACTAAGGGAATACATGGGTCTGAACGGAGGTGTCACCTCCGGTTGCAGCGGAATCGTGTGGCCCATGTGTCTTTCTGGTGGAAGCCCAGCCGGTGGGTCTTGGAATACATCCGAGAACTCCGCCAATAGAGATCTGATCTCTTGTGGCGTGTCTTCCGTCACGTCGTCCTCAACTTTCTGCAGCTGAGCCAAGAAGTATCGACAACCTTGTCAAACACGTCTCTTGAATTGTATTGCTGACAAGCTGGCATGGACTTTGAGTCGGGTCGGTGATATTTCTGTACTCGGAATCAATGTAAAGCGGCATTGTCCTTTTTGGAGGATCAAACGCTTTGATTCAAAGCACATTAGTACCTTGTCATCACAGAGCCAGGGGTCGCCTAGCACCACGTCAAATGGGTCAAGAAGGTTGGGTACCTTCAATGTGACACTCTGTGTGTACCCTTGAATACAAATTTTTGCTTTACAAGTACCGATCACGGGTACCGTACGGTTGTCACCAACAACAACTGCATTGCTCGATGGCTCGTACCTCAAGCCAACCTGTCGGGTAAAGCCAAAGCTAACAAAAGAGTCGTCCCCTCCAGTGTCAACAAGAACATTCACGGGAGCACCAGCTAGGTGTCCTTTGAACTGCATCGTCATGTTGCCCCCACTGTTCTGAGTGAGCAGACTCGATGACGGCAAGCCGAGTTTGTGATAAACACGGAATCTGTACGACGGGCATTGCAACTCCCATGATTCACCCACGCGAGTCCACATCTTGTGGGCACGTGTGAATTCGGCTAGCACCTTCCAGTCTTTAAATTTGAATGGGTCAAAATCGTCGACTAAGGGTACTGCAAACATGATTGAACTCATTGCTTTGAGGGCGTTTGCTTCAATCACTGTGTTACACAACTCTTGCACAGTGGTCGGTGTCGCCACCACTAAGCATGAACGATCATGCATCTCTTCCGGAGATGCAAGGTTAAGTGGGCAATGTCGGTCAACAAGTGTAGAATGCGGTTCAACAAGAGGAGAAAAGACAATAGAGAAATTTGAACTCGTCAAAAACTCAAATTGTTTAACATCCTCATCTGAAAACATGAACCCACATTCGTGATCCAGTTTTACCCCTGAGTGGTCCCCACTGACGTCACTCAGAGGTGGGGAAAACCCGCCCCACGGCCCTGTCCGCTACCACGGCCGGGCCCATTGCCGTGACCGCGACCCTGTCCACGGCCCTGTCCGCGGCCTCCTGCTGCACCATCACCACGAGGTGCTACTGCTGCAGCTAACGCCGCGGCCTCTTGTCCACCCCCAGTAGCCTGAGGGCACTGAGCCCTAAAGTGGCCCGGCTACATGCAGTTGTGGCAGAGCCCTTCACGGAAGGATGTGTTACGGCCCTCACGCGCCGCCTGCAGCTCGTCATTCTCGCGGCTGCGCTTGTTGTTGGGACCCTTGTATCCACCAACCTTCTTGGCTGGAGGGTTTGCAGGCTGCTTGCCCTTGGCCCCGCCTCGCTGTCCAGCTGACCCACCAGCCCCTGCAGTGTCCATGCGCATGTCGCGGCCTTCTCGTGCATGTGCGTTCGGCCGTGCATCAGAGTAGTGCTTTGTGTTTGCCGAATACAATTCGCTCATGTAGTCGCGTAATGCCCTCCAGCTTGTCCAAGCTTGGCCAGTGACTGTCATGGTGGTCTTGTCATTCAGCTTCTCGCTGGCGAGACCATCACACAAGGACTCCAGCAGCATGCAATCCGGGTACTTGAAGGTCTGAGTCCCATCGCCCTCGGTGAAGCTTTCGGCTTCTTCCACGAGTGCGGCGAACTCGCTCAAGTAGGATTTGAGCGAGCTGCCCAGCTGATCGAAGTCCTTGATCTTGTGGAAGGCACGCTGCGCCTCCTCACGTTGGGTGCACTTCTTGCGCATGATCGCACAGAAGGCCTCCCACGGCATGGGCTGCCACTCGAGGTGCGGCTGTTGCGCAGTCCACTCCTTGACCACATACTTGAAGAGTTTGTCTTCAAGTTGCGTCGTGGCAAGGTCGTCCCACTGGCCGAGTGGAGCCTTGTGGACACGTAGGACGTGCTCCATGCGGCTTAGCCAGTCGGTCAGCTTCACGCCCTTCCAGAAGATCTCCACACTGTGGAGGAAGGACGTGTTCATGACCGACCCCCAAGTCGTCAAGGTAGGCAAGTCGTCGCTGCCACCGGCAATGGCATCCGCAACTGCCGTACGCTGTGCTTGCTGCTGCATCCGCACCTGGGTCATGCTCTGCAACGCCGAGGTTGTTGCATAGGCGGCTTGCCTCATGGGCGGCCAAGCGCTGCAGCTGGCGATCACGGTCAAGGTCCGTGATGCTCTACCCGACGTGGGCTACCAGGTTTGCGAACGCGAACTTGAGCTGTGATGTCGTTAGAGCATCGGAGATAGCCTCCAGGGCCTCGCGTTGTCCGTGCACCCTTACCCACTACAAGAGGGTACGGTTCACGTACACGCCTCCAAGGAGTCCCACCTGTCGGAGGAGACTGACGTCGGCGACGACGCTCGAGTGGGCGCTGCCTTGCCCCATTGCGGCCGCATCGTAGGAAGGAGGGTCCGCCACCATTCCTCCAAGTGGTGCCGTATCTCTACCATCGGTGGTGATCTTGAGTCGACCTGCGGCCTTGGCAACAAACTCCGCAAGCCTACGACGGTCATCGCGAATTGCCTTCGCGGTGACTTCGTCTGGCTCGTTCTCGCGACAACTTCCCGTGTGGCTGCTTTCAACACCCTTGCTGCTGTCGGCAGTCTCGCTGCCGTCGCCAGCTTCAGGCGATGCGGCGGACGTCTTGCCCTTCTCAAGCAATCGGCTCAAGTTTGTCGCACGATGATGACGATGGTCGCGATCCTCGTCGCTTTCGCCATCTTCGACGTCGTGCTCTTTGTCGGTGTATCCCCCTGGGAGATCCTCCTCCATCGCATCGTCCGTCACATGGGGGCCGCCCACGTGCGCATCGTCGAGCTCGTCGAGCACCTTTTTGGCCTCCGCACGCTGCTCGGTATCGCCGAGGTTGGCGTCGGTTGCCTTCAACGGTAGGGTTGCCCTTGGCAGTAGGGTTGCCCTTGGCAGTAGGGTTGCCCTTGGCGGTACGGTTGCCTTTGGGTTGGCAACCGTGCTTGCGGCGGCGGCTCTAAAAAATTGGAGTCCGCCGAGAGCTCGTGGTGAGGCCGTCACCACCTTGCCCTTGTTTGTCTTGGACGGTCCGGCACTTGCCATCTTGTCGTTCGTGCAATTAGCACGTGAAGGTCGTTGTGAGGATCACCCCACAACTTAAAGGAGGAATCGCCTCCTACAATCTAGCTCTCACGATCGGTGAGGCAATTCCAATTCAAAACTTCTGTTTTCTTACGCCGCAACGTCAGCACAAGGTCGTGGGCTTAGAAACTAGTCCTCCTAAGCCGTGACTCACGACACTTGGTAGCAACTAGGATCTAGGAAAACAGAAAATAACAATACAAGGGAGTAACTAGAAGTGTGAGTACCGCTCACAAAACTAGCCAAAAGAGTATGAACACAAGCAAGTACAAGGTCAAGAGAAACAAATACTACTTTCTTGTTGACTTCTTGTCTTCTTATCTTCTGGTCTTCTTTGGTCTCTTCTTGCGTCTTCTTGGCACGTCTCACGCCCCTTGGCGGCGTCCTCCTTGAGCTTGCGGCGTTGGGGGAGCCGCCAAAAGTCCCCAAGGTATAGTCCTCCCTCTTTTTAGAGCTTCATCAAGCTTTGAGAGTCCCTGGCCTTGGGAAGAAGTGCTGTCCCAATTTCTTGGTTGAAGGAGGGAGGGAGGGAACTTTGAAGAGAGGAGAAAACTTGGTGGTTTGGGGTTGGACACTCCCCACCCCATCCCCAAAAATTCCCTTACATCCCCTGGAGGTGAGGAGAGGCTGTGGAGAAGAAGCTCCAAAAAAGAAAGCTCTTCTCTAGCTTCCTAACGCCCTTTACGGCGCTTCAAACGGTGAAGCGTAGATGCCGTAGTCCCTTCTGGCGTTTTTGTTGCTGCTTGCAGCTGCCGGCGGCGTTTAATCTATGTCGTAGCCGCCGTTTCCGTCGAACTCTTGGTCGCGAGGGTCGTCTGGCTCTGAGAACCACTGTAACGGGTTGAGTCTCCAGCTCTTGCAGTGAAGTCGTCGTCGGAGTTCGCAGAATGGCGTTCTCAGTCCGCGTCAGGGATTTACCCCCTTCGCAAGACTGAGGGGCAATCGTCATCAACGACCCAGAGCAGGGAGACTAGAATATTTCGAGTCTCCGGAGGCCCATTTCCGTTTTTAACCAAATCCCTGGTTTTGGGACCCAAACCGGGGGTTTTTACCTCAAACTCGTGTGTTTGCACGCGTTATTCCATTTATGTTATGTCGAAGTTTGTCGAGAAAGAACTTTGATTTACGTTTTGCCGTTTTGGCGCAAAATCGTCACGTGCGGGGCACGTTGGCTATTTCGCGCCAGCTTTCTCTCGACCTCACCCTCGCTCCCCCTATCCCTCATCCTCGCTTGCTTGTTTTGCAAGGAGGGCGAGGGGGGCGAGGGCACGAGGCCACGAGGCCTCGCCCTCGAGGCCCCGAGGCCTCGCCCTCGAGGCCCTCGTGGCCTCTCAACCACCGATCGTGCTGAGGCCGCGATCGGCGGCTGGTGGCTGGCCGGCTGGTGGCCGGCCGGTCACTTGGCCGGCCACCAGCTGTCCAGCCGGCCGGCGGACAGCGAAGTGCTGGCTGCCGGCCAGCCCTTGCTGACGCGAGGGGTGGTGCGCAACCACACCTCGCTTCAGTGAGGAAGGAGGGCCGAACCGACCCTCCCGCTACACATATGCAACAATGTGATGGGATGCATCTGCACCCAGAGCTGCGAATGGCTTTTGGCGTATAATGGGCGACTAGTTGGAGCCCGCAAATCCATAATCCAACACATGGCATGAGGACTGGATAGCGCATGGTCATACATTGCGTCCCACTGAACCTTCACTTTGCGCCAGGCAGCTTTGGCCTCGTCGCATGTTGGTTTGGGCGGATGGGGTATGTCCACATCCCATGGACTGCGTCGATTGTGTTCAATGTCTCCCCAACCGAGCATTGGAGGTAGTAGGCGGCCTATGGACATTGGGTCCATGTCACTCATTGATAGGTCTCGCCCTATCGCGCAAGTAGCA